>JAOTQW010092366.1:0-10785 GCA_026260075.1 Sisor rabdophorus | reverse complement strand
CATGTTTTTGGACTGTGGGAGGAAACCAGAGTACACGGAGGAAACCCATGCAAGCACACGGCAAACATCAAACTACACACAGAAAGACCCGTGACCAGGATTCAAACCCATGACCTTCTTGTTGTGAGGTCGACCGTGCTAACCAATGCCCCACCAAGTAGAAAGCAGTGGTGGCTCAAATAGGCGTATCATAGTTGACCCCGTGCTCTGACTCCAACTTACTAAGGTGCGACTGGCGAAAAAAGAATTTCACTGCGCTTTAAAAAGTGTATAAGGCATTTACATTTTTACAGTAAACATTTCACACCAAATTACATAAGTTTTAATTAAAAAAAACATTTCTTGTATTGTCTGTTGGCAAGAACAAATCAATCATATGACTGACTTATTGATTCAGTTCCCCTCAATACTCTACGCATGCGCACAGCTTGGTTTCGCCTTGTCGCTAATACGCATGCGTGGCGTTTTATATTTTATTTAGAGAATTGTAGCAACAAATAAAGCATAAATTCCTCGTGGATCACGTTTGGTCTCATAAAACGTTGTATATAATGATACGAAGAACAAAGATAGTCTAAGGCTATACGTTAATTGTAACACGTAATACCGGAAGTAATGAACGAAAATTTCAGACGTAATATGCTCTGGAAAACATCTCAAAATGTAATTAATAAGTAAATGTGAATAAGAAGTGAGACAAGAATACAAATAGTGGACACGTGATATACACAGTGAGGAGCTGACAGAGATGCAAGTGAAAAACAGTGGAAGACCAGAGCTCTCTAACGCGTTCGTTATAAGCGTCTCATAACCCCGCCACTGCAGCCGAGCATGCAACTGCATTGAGTTTAATGCAGCGCAGCACTGAAGCGAATAGTTGGAATATATTTTTTAACTGCTCGCTTACCGAGTCTCTGCGTGCGCCGGACACTCTATTGCGCCCCCGGTGGTGGTCACCGCTTTTTTGTTGAACAGCTTCTGAAGGAGCATCGGGGCCATGCTATAGCTTTCCTACACACGCCGTCCGTCTCGATCTTACGCGTCGCGCACGTAGGCTATCGAAAACCAGGCGGTTCTTCCATAATTTCTAATAGGTCGCGTGGACCTTTGCACTCTTCTCGAAACAGCGTCACGCAAACGGTAGAGGCACGTGAAGAAAACACAGGAATCCCTGGGAGTCCCCAGTGTTAAGAACTACCCGCTTAGGCGGTTACCAATCACGTGTTTGGCATTTTCACGACACGTCAGCGTGTTAGCGCCCTCGTGCGGGAATTCGGGGGAAAAATCCACAGACTTTAAACAGCAAAGGGGTTGCCAGATTGCAATCAAAAACTATTCGATGTAATAAATAACAAATAGGGCGTAGTGGTTAGCACCGTCGCGGGCACGGAAATTATTATTCCCTAATTTGGGGTCTGCTGGGGTTTATTTCAGCGCGCAGAAGGCAGGGGGTACACCCTGGACAGGTCGCCAGTCTATCTCTGGTCCACATACAGACAACCACACACTCACATTCAATTCTACTGGCAATTTATAGTCACCAATCAACCTAATGTACATGTTTTTGGACTGTTTTTGGAGTACCCAGAGGAAAACCCACGCCAACACGGGGAGAATTCATGCAAACAAAAAGGCCCTGTCCGAGGGAATCAAACCCAGGACCGTCTTGTTGTAAGGCGACCGTGAAAACTACTAGGCCACAGTGCCATTAATTAAATTCATTAATTCATCTTCCATATCCCTGCTTATTCCTTAATCCGGGGTCACTGGGGTCTGCTGCAGCCTATCCCAGGACACATAGGGCGAAAGGACAGGTCGCAAGTGTATCGCAGATTACTTAATTATTACATTTAAATGTTTATTGTCTGTGTCCAATCTATTCTAGAACACCAAATACACTTTCTCTATTTTGTTTTTGTTGCTACGTGGTTTTCTTTATGGTTCATATCTCCATATTCTTTAGTATTTCTCATTCACAAGATTTAAATTTCCATTACTGAATTCGGCCAGATGAACAAGGGGGACACCAGAAACACCAGCGACACTGGACAAAATAGGTGCTGGAAGCTCAGTGGACATTTCTGCTGTTCCACCATCTAAGTACAAAAAAAACACAAGCACATGTTAACCAATTTCATTTAGTTTCTTATTAATATGTTTACACATTTATATAAATAAAATAAATATGCAGCTTAAATATCTGGTCTTTCTCTGGCCACAACACTGTAGGCATTTAAAACTTCATTGCAGACTTATATGGTAGGTTTACCAAAGGTAAGTAAATAAATAAGAATTTAATTAAATTTTGTGCATTGACACAGTAAATCCAATCACCCACAGCAGCGGATTCAATGCCAAAGGGCAAAGTGTCACCCACAATAGAGGTAACTCTCTGATCTAAGGCAGTTCATTAACCCCTATACCACCACCTGTTATGTCCACACTTTGTCTGTGCACAGCAGTTCTCTATTTAACCTCCACATGAATGTCAGACAATTTTTAGATTTTTGATCTCACTGTGCTGCCAAACTCTCCCACTAATTTTTTTCTATTTTGTTATTATTTCTAGAGGACAAGGTTTCAAATTAAAAAAATCTAATTTTAAGAAAATGCTAAATTTTCACAGTCACAGCACAATCTAGTGCAAAAACCTACATCAAAAACACATGGCTGTAATGGTCAGGCATCAACTTCCCTGTCATTAAATCGACTTCTCCTTCTGGCTGCACTGTAACAGTTAAAAAGCTTACTACATTTGACACAAACAAAAGATCAGTGATGCAGTGATTCAGTTTTAAAGTGAATCTTCCGCAAAAAGAGTCTCAGTGAGTACATCAGTGAGTCTTGGAACGTCACAAGAACAGAAGGTGCAGATAGACATAAAAACCACTAAACCGATATGGTTAATGGCAACAAAAAGACTCAAAACACAGGTACTAAGTTTTTTTTATTTAATTCCATTCATAGTCGCAGAATAATATTTTAATCAAAAAACAAAATGCGGCCTTACAGAAATCCAGTAAGGGTCTAGACTCAAAAGTAAACTAAGCTATTTCTAGAAATAGAATGAATTATTTTAGATGGTGTGATGGTGTGTATTTGGGGTAAAATGTTTACATTACTACAGCAAATCCGCCTTTGTTACATTACAGGACCTACCACTGCTAGGGACAGATGTTATACACTGGCTGTAGTGTGTGTGTTTCTGCTGTGTTTTGTCCTGCTGATTGCTACCACAGTGCTGTGGATCAAGTACAGCATCATGACTAAAGAAAAAGAGGAGCTACAGACTAAAGAGGAACTATACAACTCTCTTATGCTAGAGAGAGACCAGTTACACAGCCGTTACAAGTTGTTGCAGATCAGTTATGAAGAAATTGCTTTCGAACGAGACTGTTTGACGCAAACAATTGAAAATCTGACTATAACCAAAGAGAAGCTACAAAATTTTACAGATAACCTACAGAGCAGATTGAACACCATAGGTGAGCTAACAATGTATTCATTCTGTTTAATACACTAAAGTAATTGCATTGACATTTACAGCATTTGGCAGATGCCCTTATCCAGAGCGACTTACAACTGAGCAATTAAGGGTTAAAAGGCCTTGCTCAGGAACCCACAGTGGAGGCTTGGTGGTACTGGGAATTGAACTCCGGTCTTTCTGGTATCAGTGCAATACTTTAATGACTAGGCCACCTCTTCCCTACAAATGCAGGCATCAGTAAACAATTCATTTTTACAAAAATTTATTCGTTAATCCAATCAATGAATTATTTTATATAATTTATTCAATATTTCTAATCAACAAAATGTTTTTAATGTTTACTCATTTATTCCTTCATCTTCATTTATTCCTTCATCTGAACTGCCTATTCACTAACTTGTGGTCACAGGGGTCTGCTGGAGTCTATCCCAGCGCACATAGGGCGAGAGGCAGGGGTCCACCCTGGACAGGTTACCAGTTCATTGCAGGGCCACAAATAGACAAAGAACCACACACATTCACACTATGGGCAATTTAGAATAAACTATTAACCTAATGTACATGTTTTTGGACTGTGGGAGGAAACCGGAGTATACGGAGAAAACTCCACACAGAAAGACCCGGGAATCGAACCCTTTGACCTTCTTGCTGTGAGGCGAACGTCCTAACCACTAAAACACTGCGCCGCCCTTGTATCTGTTTAATGGATTTTTTTTTCAAAGATAGCTATATATTTTTCTAGATTAGGGTGTTTCCTAATCCTATAATACTGAATACCTTCAACTAGCTAAAGCAAAAAGTAAAAAATCTATTTAAAAAGAGGAGGACAATTTAATTTCCACAAGACATAAGAAGGTCTGCACATCTGTGCATGGAAAGATTCAAAACATTTGATACAAATATAACAATATATTGTGGTGGTTGTTCTTTGTTGTTATATTTGATTATTAATATTAATAATTATAAATGATATTAATAATTATTAATAATTGTGTGACACTGTGATCAGAAAATCAGAAATGGAAACCTTTCAACAACAGTCTTTACTACATACCTGAGGTAAAAAACTGGATAGAAAGCAAAGAAGACTGCAAAAACAAGGGAGGACATCTGCTGATCATAAACAGCCTGGCTGAAGAGGTAGACGGAAAGGGGGACATGGTGGAGGTGGTCAAACTGCATATAAAGATAACAAAGCACTGATATGTTGATTTTTTTTTTCAATCACAGAACTTTATCAAAAACGAGATAGGAAATAATCGGGCTTGGATTGGTTTGAGTGACATAGATTTAGAGAATAACTGGAAATGGGTGGACGGAACACCTCTTAACCAAGATCTTAAGTAAAATACTAACTTTTACTGGCATCTGTCTGTATTGTTATATATTAATTAAATTACAGATTAATTCATTTAATTATTAATCATTAAATCTCTGGGTTTTAGGTTCTGGCGTACTAATGAACCGAATGGTAAGCGAGAAGAAAATTGTGTTGAGGTCTATGACCCTGTTAATCAATACGCTTGGAATGACAACAGCTGTTTTAGTAAGGCAGCGTGGATATGTGAGAAGAAACGTTATTGAAAGTGTAAGATAAATTCAAACAAACAACAGGATATGTGATGCAATCATCCTGCATTGTCGTTTACACACTTGAGGAGTAATCAATCTTCCTCATCTTCCGGATGGTTGTGCAGTTTGGTGGTGGGAGCGCTTATTTACATTTAAATTCACATTTACCTATGTTGCATTGATTAATACACTAATAAAACAAACTGCAAATGAATTCTAGACCTTCTGTAGTGGATTTTTACAATGTTCTAGTGTTACTTATATAACTACATTAAACTTCAGTCTATGAAACGGATTCATTCTGTCAGAATGACTGTGGGAATACTACAGTCCAGCAATTATTTTAAGTCATTCATTTATTTATCTCCAAAACTTGGGGTCACGAGGGTCTGGTGGAGCCTATACCAGCGCACATAGGGCAGGAGGCAGGGGTACACCCTGAACAGGTAACCAGTCCATCGCAGGGACACACATAGACAAACAACCACACACACTCACACCTATGGGCAATTTAGAATGATCAATTAACCTAATATAAATATTTTGTGGGAGGAAACTGGAGTATCCAGTAGAAAAGCCATGCAAGCATGGAGAGAATATGCAAACTCTCAGAGGAAGAGTAACAAACGTTGCAGTCATGAAAGCCAATTATCAAAACAACTTTGTGAGCACTGAAGATCGAGGCCAAATTCTGAAGGTCTGTGATTAGTGTAAACTGTTGATATATAATGGTTGAATTTATTTTACCCACACACAGACTAAGCGCTTCATTGTCTATTTGTGCATAATTACCTTCTGCTGACGTCAGTGATCTAGATGCAAATGTTGAGGGTCATCTGGAAACCTGCACCAATACCATATAGGGACGCATCACACACTAACCTAGTGGGCATGGGTGGGTCGAATTTTGTCAACACTACATTGGATTTTATGAGCCTATCTGTCTCTTGGATAGCTTGTTCACAACTTTTTGACCATTTTCACTGATCTTGTTTGCAACAGTGAGTCTTAGTCCATACCTACACAATCTTTTTAAAACCTAGTTTAAGTTTTGCAGGTGATCAGTGTCATTCTTCCCAGTTACAATTATATTGTCCAGGTAACACCACTTTCCCAGGATACCCTTCATCACCTGGTCCATCACTCTCTGCCACAAAGCATGGGCTGAAGCAGCAAAAATGCAAAAATGTCTTCACTATGTGGCAGGGGATACTAGTGATGGATTAATGGCCACTCATTTATTATTTATATATGTACTAAATAAGCAGTGGTAGACTGGTAATTAGTTGATATTATTAAAGATTGTTTCTTTAACCAATCAAATTTAAAAAACCACTGCTCGCTAACTGGTGTACAATGACGGCACCCTCTGATTGGTTGATCAGAGTAAAACACGTCTACACAATTAAATTATAATTTTACGGAGGAGTTTTACCCAAAATTATGTTTTACCCAACCGAAAAAAACAGCCAATGGTTTTGGGTTGACTTGAACAATTGCTGCAGTACCTGCTTTTCTTCCCTGTGCAGATGGCATACCAGTCATAAACAAAGTCAGTGGAGATGTTTAGTTCAATTCTCTTTAACTTCCTCAAAAAGTACAGGTGCTGGTGTTCCTTTTAAATAATGGATGAGGTGTTATTTCCAAGTGAGGTTGACAGTGATGAGGAACCCCCAGATATTTAAAACTAGGAACCATTTTAATGCACTACCGCATTCACAGTGCATATAAGTTACCTACACAATTTAACAAGTTACTCAGTTTGGCATTTGGTATTGAGGGTCAGAAATGTTACATGTTGTGCAATATTATGCTGAGGACAGAGGTGATCGTGTTGAGAGGGTGGTGGAAATCTATGAGAGTGTCAACGCTATTAGTCACATTCTTAAAACTGAAACAAAGGATGTCGGCATGGAGATTCAACATGCAGGTTGCAAAAATACTTTAATATAATTTTGTATGAAGAAATATATATGCAATATTATATCTATATTTAGTAGGAGCTTAAAATGTTTATTTATTGCACATTGGGGATTTCTTGTTGAATATGTGTCATTGCAGAGACACACACCTGCTCTGAGGTCCAAGACAAGGGACAGAAGTGCATTCAAACAGAAAAACTGGGTATAAAGTGTTATTTCCTGTCTATGATATTTTGGTATACTAAATGCTGTTTCTTAGAAGTGGTAGTTCAGTGGTTAAGGTGATGGACTGCTGTTCAATCCATAACACGACTAACCTACAATTGCTGAAGCCCTGAGCAAGGCACACACACATATTTAATGTAATTACAATTCAGGTTCATTTTTGTACCGAGAACCCCCCTTAAACACCATGTCTTAATCTTAATAGAAAGTAAATTCATTAAACTACAGCATAATTGTCTCTGCGTTTGTTGTTTTCTAGGACAAGACAAGAAGATAAGAAGATGTTACACATTGATTGCAGTGTGTGTGCTGCTGCTGTGTATTTTTTTATTGTCTGCACTCATAGTCTCTGGAATAAAATTTAACATCCTCTACACAGAGAAAGACCAGTTACAAACCATATACAACAACTTGACCACAGAGAATAACCACCTACAGACCAGTTACAAAAACCTGACCATAGAGACTACCCAGCTGCAGACTAGATACAACAAGCTGACCATAGAGAGAGACAGGCTACAAACTAAGACTGACTTACTTCGAAAAAAGTTGCTTCTTATAGGTGAGCAAAACCTTTTCAACACCTTTGAAATAGTAACTAAACATTTGATACTTTGGTGCTTTTTGCTAAAAATGAACTACTAAATTAAGTAAATCTATTGAACCATGAAATGGTTTAATTATCAAATCTAAGTGTCTTTGCCTTTTTATAATTTTGAATGATAAAAAAAATTTGCAACACCCTAATCCACAGGGGCTAATGATTACTTTTTATTTTATATTTTAGCAATTGAGGGTTAAGAGCCTTGCTCAGGGGCCTAGCTATGGCAGCTTGGTGGTGCAGGAAATTAAACTCATGATCGTAGTTCAACACTTAACCATTAAGCTACCACTTCTTCAGCTGATGATGAATGATGTCTGTGTTTCTCTCCGTTTGTGCAGATACATATACCAAACATGGCTGGAGTTACTTTAACCTTACATTGTACTTTATCTCTACCGAATGGAAGAACTGGGAAAACAGTAGGATTAATTGCAGAGTTCTTTTCCCAGGAGCAGACCTGGTAATTATAGACAGCAACGAGGAACATGTAAGTGTTTATGTGTTTAACAGCAAAAGAAAGTCAAGAGAGAGAGAGAGACAGACAGACAGTCAGACAGACAGATTGTGGATACATTACCATTATACCTATAAGTGTCTTTCCCAATTTGGGAGGGCACAGTTGATGATGAATACAGAGAATACATGTCTGATCTAATAAATACAAAAAATATTTTTTGCATTATTAAATTAAAAAATATTAGAAATACATTTTAATTAAAATATTTACATTTACTGGGATTCTCTGTTTGCATTTTTTTTATCAGAAGAGGCATGCGTTTTATTTATAACTCTCGCTCACTTTTTTCATTTTGGTTGACTGATGACTGAACAAACAAGCTGTCTAATGTAGCAGTTAAATTATTGCTTTTATTGGCATCAACTTATTAGTGCGAATCGTAGTTTTCAAAACTAACCGCAGTAAAAAATAAATACTAGAATTGCCTGCAGGTGGAGGATATAACCTCCAAAACTGTAAAACACTGAATCGCGCATCAAGCATTTTTTCTTTTGAAAAAATTTACCTACTAATTCACAGTAGCTGGTTAGCGAAACACAGCCAGTGTGCATATTACATCCCTTACATTATTTATTTCATATAATTTTATATTGCTTATTAACATTTTACATAAATTTATCTATCTATTGGTGATTTTAGGATGGATAGAGATATATAGATTATACAATAGAATCACTGATTAATCCAGTGTACATGCTTTTAGACTGTGGCAGCGACCCTAAGTATAAGCGCAGGGAGAACATGCAAAAAAAATTTAAATGTTGTGCTGTCATTTGCAGGAATTTATTCTTCAGATGCTAACGAGCAACAATCAAGCCTGGATTGGATTAAGTGACAAAAACAATGAGAAAGTGTGGAAATGGGTGGACAGTACACCACTGACCAATTCGTAAGTAAAATTAAGGTCATTCTGAGTGTGTGTGAGTAAATGCACTTAATTGTTCAATACTACGATTTTCTGGGTTTCAGGTACTGGAACCAGGGGCAACCGAATAATGAAAAGAATTTAAATAACTGTGTAATTATTATGGGCTGGTCAAAAAGTTGGAAAGACCAACCATGCTTTTACACTTCAGGGGCGATCTGTGAAATGCCTGTATTTTAGTTCAGCAACAGAGATCAAAAACACACTCATCCCTCACCCTGCAATTATGCTCTAAACTTCTTCATTTGCAGTTCCATTTCCTTTATAATTGTGTTTGTGTTGCTTCATGAGTTTGTCTAATTACTTTATTTTCCCATATTTTACTTTGTCATTGTCTAGTCTCTGATGTCATGTTATGTTTATTAATTTTCATTTTATGGCCGAGTCTCTAGGTATTTGATTTTAAAAACGGTAAGGTAATTTATGGTATCTTTCAGTTCAGTGGCTCAGTTCCATTCCCAACGTTACATACATTTTTGGATTGTGAGAAGAAACCGAAGTACTGGGAAAAAACCCAAGCAAGCATTGGGAGAACATGCAAACTTCACACAGAAAGACCCCTTGCCTTTTAAACAGCCCATAGGAGTGAATGTGAGTGTGTGTGTTTGTTTGTCTGTATATGGCCCTGAGATGGACTGTCCAGGGTGCACCCCTGCCTCTCGCCCTATGTGCGCTGTGATAGGCTCCAGCAGACCCCCGTGACCCTATAATAAGCGGGTATATAATAAATGAATTAATTTTTCCATATTTTTTTCTCACTGGAAATAAGATAAGAAAAACTAAAAATATCCACTGAACTTCATGCTGTGTTGTGATTAAAGTTGTAGAACTGGAGTGTCCTGCCTGAACCTCGACTCTAAAAACTTCAAGATGAACTAGAACAGCGACTGCATCCCTGAACAGAAGTATGAAGATTATTATAGTAGTGAGAGTGGATGTGATGGTCAAGCATTAACTTCCCTGTCAAATGTTCCACATTAAAGTGAATTCCTCTTCTGGCTGTACTGTAACAGTTAAAAAGCTCATTAACATTTGAAACAAACAAAAAATCAGTAATGCAGCAATTCAATTTTGAAGTGAAGCTTCCAGAAAGAGAGAGAAAAGTCTTAGACCAGCGAGTACATCGCCAGAGTGTTGAAACATCGCAAGAACAGAAAGTGCTGATTAATCTCAAAACCACAAACCGATATGGTTAATGCTAACAAAAAGACTCAATGCAATAATGTTGTAATCAGGAAACATTAAACAGCCTTATAGAAATCAGATAAAGGTCCGGATTCAAACAGAAACTAATCCAAGACAGGCTTGGATTGAGTGATATAGAAACAGAGGGAGACTGGAAATGGGTGAATGAAACGCCAATGATCCAAAATCTTAGGCAAAATACTACATTGATATTGAATAGGTTTGTATTATTATTTATTTATTCATTTGTTTATTAATTCAGTGAATTGGGCGGCGCGGTGGCGCAGTGGTTTACACCGTCGCCTCACAACAAGAAGGTCCTGGGTTCGAATCCCGGGCTTGGGGTCT
>JAOTQW010092324.1:0-10788 GCA_026260075.1 Sisor rabdophorus | reverse complement strand
CACACATTCACTCCTATGGGCAATTTACATTCACCAATCAACCTAATGCACATGTTTTTGGACTGTGGGAGGAACCCGAAGTACCCCGAGGAAACCCACGCAAGCGCGGGGAGAACATGCAAACTCCGCACAATTCATCTGGGATCTTCGAACCCAGGACCTTCTTGTTGTATATATGTATATGTAGGCTCCAGCAGACCCTGTGACCCCGGAGTCGGGAATATATATATATATAAAGTATTACAATCAAGGAATCCAAAATTACTATTTTGAGTAGTAATGATTAGGGAATACAAGCTCCTATAATCAGTAAATCAAAATGTTTTGCAGCCAGTGAGATTTAAAAACTGTAAAATAATATTGTTACCTGTTATCATAGCATGTTAAAAAAAAGGCACAGGTGCTAGATTAAAGCAAAGAAAACTTCTTTTCCGGCACACGTTAAATTCGGCAAAGAGAAATTTGGCTTTTTGTTTTTTTTCAGCAGGTTGGCAATAGATTACATAATGACTTCGCTGGTGGTCTCCTTATTTGCATCAGGTTTAATGAAATAACATTAAAAGGTCAAAGGATTAAATGTTTCACAGGACTTAAACTGTCTACACTGTCTCTGCTCCTAATTTAGCCCCAGCATTTGTTAGGTTCTAGAGTGAATTAACATTAATTGTGGCCAGGAAAGGATGCACATAGTGAGCAACAAAAGACAAATGAGATGGAGTCATTCAAATTGATTTGTAATCAAAGGCCCATAGATTCCTGAGAAAATTACACTATAACATACATTACATTAATTGTAATTATATTGCATACTAGAAATGCCCTTTTTCATTTTTAAAAAGTTTTTTAGAAAGTTTTTATATTTTTTGCTATGTAAGTAAATAAACTAAAATCGTTTGTCTAGGTTCCTTACTGATGTTTAGTTAAATTAGACAATCTTAGTGGAATTAGTGAACCGTCATAGATATTTACTTTAAATGTTCTAAGTATTCTAAACGTAAGCGAAATAATTTTTTACCATAAATCATAGAATAGACTAAACCTGACAAAACCTATATGCTGTCATTCGGGAAGTTGTAAAAAGAAATCAACGCGTGCTTGTTAGAGAACCGTATAACAACTGGGTTTGTTTGCTGGTTTTAAAGATATTCAGTAAAATGTTTATACCTGCTTTCGGAGCGCCTCGAACGCAGCACTGATCGTGTGAACCCTGGTCCGCTCCCGCGCGTTTGCCAGGAGTCTGCGTGTCTGCTGAATTTCTTTGATCTCTGTGACGACAGCAACTGATTGATCTTCTGATGGTTTCCTAAGTAAGTCGCTGGGATCAACACTGGTATGGAGGTATGAACCTCGAGAGGTGGAGCAGAAACTTTCCGAGCGTTTGTACAAAAGTATGCGCGACTCGGGAGGACAATTCTTCACAAACGCCTGTTGGTGATCGAAGACTGAAGCTTGTAGTGATGCGGGGTCGTTTCTGTTTTCAACCGGAGTCTCTGTGATCGACCATAAAGGAGTTTCCGTTTCATTCCTACTTAGTGGAGGCAGAGTGTACAGTTTCATGTTAAGAGCAGTATTAAAGCTGTCTGGTTCTCCGAGGTTTTCTTCAGATGGAGCAAAAGACTTTTTTTCACTTATTTTTTCGAAAAATTCGCCCGGTTTCGGTCTCGCGGAGACGATGCTTTTTTTCGAGTCGTGTGAAAACTTTTCCTCGCGTTTCACAGAATCCCGTTTCTTACATCCGTTGGTTAGATTAGACTGATCCATGCTTACATGCCTGTTCTTCATTTCGGTCTGTGTACCAATAACCTTATTAAAAATGTCCTACAGCCCCTACTAATTATTCCACCCGCACTGATGCACGCCAGAAACATATCATGGTGGTGTGGAGACAAAAGTGCGCTGCTTCTCTCCGAACTTTCTGAGAGCAGTCTGAACCCAGGCAGACACTGCCAACATTCTTCATCCGTATTTACTCAGAAGCCGAGCACTTCACCCCGCCTGCAGGAGGAGACTGTCCGAATTCACTGGCATTCCCCCATGATGCGGTTTAGAACCGGACACTAACAACTGACAAGAGAAATGTAGTCTGACAAAAGCTAAAATTTGGTCTTTTAAATTTGCCAGATTTTTTTTTACAGATGATTGGACTACCCAAAACAACTATATAATACCGTTACTTATAAATATCTTTAAACTGAGAACTCTTACTGTCGCGTTCATCTGAAGACGATTAACAGACTTAACTACAGACAGAAATGTCTAAATTTGGCCCAACAATTTATATAAACTCATTTTACTTCAATTTACTTACATAAATAGAAAGATCTAGGTTAAATCTAAATGATGAAAATCAAAATTTGCAAATCTCATATTCTTATATAAACTGTAACAGTATTCGGCATATCATATGCTGCTGTTCCAGAATTCACGTGTAGGTGGCAGTGCAACCCAGACTGCTGTCGAACGCGGTCGAACTAAGCAGACGACAGAGTTAGAGATTCATATTTTAATGAGAGAGAATATAAGAACATTCATGAATATTGAATTGAATATTAATATGGCGGTTAATATATCACTTTAAATCAACATTTGTTACAACTATTTATTATATTAGCTGATTTTAGCTGTTAGAGAATTTGAGTCTTTCCCCTGCTATTATATTAGAGCGAGAGGCGTCAATTGATAAATGTACTTACGCTCGTTTAGTACGTTAACATACCATTCATTCAGCTTCGATATCCGCTTATTCCCAAACTCGGGCTCACGGATGTCTGCTGGAGCCTATTCCAGCGCACATGGGGCAAAAGGCAGGAGGTTCACCCTGGACAGGTTGCCACTCCATCGCAGGGCCACGCAAGCGCATGGAAAACACGCAAACTTCGCACAGAAAGACACCATGCTCGGGATTCGAACCCAGGACCTCCTGGTTGTGAGGCGACAACACAGCTAATAATAACCAAGATTAATAAATAAAATATATGATGCTCATTTCCTCCTCACAAGCATGCACAGGTAGCCAGATGACTGCAGCAGAAGTTACATTACTGACACAATCACAATCATAAAAATAGTTCTTCTTAAACTAGTCTTTTGAGGCCGGATATTTGTTGTCTATTTATCATTGAAACCAAAATTATAAAGTATACTAATGTGTTTATAAGAATTTTTGACCATTCTCCCAAAAGCGCATTTGTGAGGTCACACACTGATGTTGGACAAGAAGACCTGGCTCTTAAGTCTTTGCTCTAATTCATCCCGAAGGTATTCTATGGGGTCATGACTCTGTGCAGGCCAGTCAAATTTATCCACAACAGACCTTGCTATGTGCACAAGAGGAAGGGGTATGCCGAAGCAAGTACAAGTAGCGTAGCGTTCTCCTGGCAACCGCCAAACCCAGACTTGTCTATTGGATTGCCAGATGAAAAATTCGTCACTCCCGAGAATGCTTCTGCACTGCTCTAGATTTCAATAATGGCATCCTTTATACCACTGCATCCGACGCTTTGCATTGCACTTGATGTATGGCTTAAAAGTAGCTGCTCGGCCATTAAAAAAAAAAAAAAACATTCCATGAAGCTCTCTGCGCACTGTTTTTGAGCTAATTTAAAGGCCACCTGAATCTTAAAGGTTTGTAGCGATTGACTTTACAGAACGTGGGTGACCCTGCTCCGTTAGCTTATGTGGCCTACCACTTAGTGGCTTAGTTACTGTCGTTCCCAAACACTTACACATTCTTTTAAAAAAGCTGATAGATGTACATATCAGAAAAAGCTTTATTGCCAAGTATGCTTAGGCATACAAGGAATTTGTTGTGGTGACACAGGCTTCCAGTGCACAGAGACGACAACAACACAAAGAAAACAGAATTTTAAAATACACATATGTAAATAAAAATAGACAATTAAGTAAATAAATAACTTGTATTTACAGTTAAAAAGAATAGATTAAGAATAAAGTAGAATAGAATAGAACGATATGTCGGTTGTATTTAGAACAGGCCTCATCATGGTCAGCCAATGAAGTCCAGTGCAAATGCTTTGCATCATATCTAGAGGTTGTTTTTGTATATATGTACGAATCCTGCCAGCATTGCTGCAAACTTTAAAAGGGTCATGGAGATGTCCAGCCCAGTTTATAGCTGCTTCCTTAAAAAGAATCAACATAATGTATGGTATCAAGCCGTTCTAATATGCTGTTCATTTCTCACTTAACATTCTTATTAAAGGAAATCTTGATAGTCTTGTTAGACTGCTGCAGTCATGCATAAAACACAAAATTAGGATCAACACGGATTTTATTCTCAATTTAATAAAAATATGCAATTAAACAAAACTGATTCTGTAAAAAAAAAGCAAAAATCACTAATATGAAGTTAAACATCTATTGTTGAGCACACTGTTTTTCCATGGTGTTCTCCGAATTAACATGAACTGGTGTCTGATACTTCTTATGCTCTTCGAATTTCCAATCTTCTCCTTTTTCATCCCATCTGACTGTTTTTTGATTGCCTGTGTTACTGGAATTTTTCACTGCAGAACTAAAAGATACAGAAAATACAGAAATGTGTCTAATCCTTACAAAAATGACAATGTACATTTGATATTTGCATGTTTTTTGCATGAGTTTTAGTGATGGGGCTACTAAACTAATGTCTTGAAACAGATTATAACATACCGTAAGACTGTAATTCAGATGGCGTTACTGTACTAATGAAAGCAGCACTTTGCAGTGAAGGTGAATAACTGCTTATAATATTCTGTTAATCAGTGGCAGTAAACAGAACCCACAGATTTAAATAATTAATAGGTACATAGTTTATCTGCCACCCCAAAAGTGAGTACACCCCTTACATTTCTTGTAAATATAAATGATCTTTTTATGTGAAAACACTAAAGAAATGAAACTCTGCTATAATGTAAAGTAGTAAATGTACAGCTGATGTAAATTGGGTCTTATCAAAAATTCAACAAACAGCCATTAATGTCTAAACCCATTGTAACAAAAGTGAGTATACCCCTAAGACGAAATGTCCAAATTAGGTTGAAAATGTAAATATTCTGTATAACCACCATAATTTTCTGCAGTGCCTTAATTCTCTTGGACATAAAGTTCACCAGAGTTTCACAGGTTGCCAATGAAATCCTCTTCCACTCTGTAGATGTTGAAAACCTTACTCTCCTCCCCTTTTCGATTGAAGATGCCCCACAGATGCTCTGCTTTAGGTCTGGTGACGTGCTTGGCCAGTCCATCACCTTTACCCTCTTCTTCTTTAGCAAGGCAGTGTCCATCTTGGAGGTGTCTCCAAAGGGAGGGGATCATGCTCTGCGTCAGTATGTCACAGTACATGTTGGCATTCATGGTTCCCTCAATAAAGTGTAGCTTCCCAGTGCCAGCAGCAATCCTGCCCCAGCCCCAAAACAATGACCGAGATAAACTGGTACTCCTTACCTGGTTTCTGCCACACATGCATCGGAACTATCGGACACGAACAAGTTTATCTTGGTCTCGTCAGACCACAGGACATGATCCGAGTAATCCTTTTTCTTAGCCTGCTTGTCTTCATCAAACTGTTTGTTGGCTTTCTTGTTCTTGAGCTTGAGGTGCCATGTTGAACTTCCATTGACCAGTATGAGAGAGTGAGAGCAATAACACACCTAATCAAATTCAACACACATGTCCCCCAATCACACCTGAGACCTTGCAACACTTACCAGTTTCATGACAACAGAGAGCAAAAATGTCTAATTGGACCCAATTTGGACATTTCCATTGGTTTACTCACTTTTTTGGTTTAGTTTTTTTCTAGACAATAATGGCGTTTTAGATGACAGCAAATTTACTAATTTACATTGTAGCAGAGTTTCATTTACAGCATTCGGCAGAGGCTCTTGTCCAAAGTGACTTTAAAGAGTCCTTTTTTCTTTCGTGTTTTCAGATTAAAAAAAAAACAAGAAATGTAAGGAATGTACTCACTTCTGTGACATACTGTAATAATATACACAAAGTGTTGAGTTTAACCAGTTCGATAAAAGACATTTAAAGACCTTTAGATGTATCTTACACATTTATCTCCTTTCTTCTGGTGAATTCTCATATTCCCAGGGTTCGCCGCTCTGTGTGATATCCACCAATTTCTAAACAATTTAAAATTGTTTTTTCATTTCCAAATTGTTGTTCATATTTTTAAGCAGCGGCTTTAACCACTGTGAGAATTTATCATTATCAGTCCATTTCTTATTAAACTTACAGCTATTAAACTTTTTCCAATTAAAGCTTCCTGTATTTCAGCCGGCAACTTTACTTCTCTTCGATGATGCAATAACTACAGTAGGGAAAAACTACAGTGGGTCCTGGGTTCTTTTGAGGATTTTTTTATCTATCAACTCTGAATTTAAGATTTTTTAAATAAGGAAAAATATTTTGGCTGTTACTTATTGGACAACAGTTCATGTAGCTGCCCTCAAGTATCTCAGCAGTAAATCTGCAGCTCTGCAGGATGCCTCTTCCACACGTCAATGTTGTCAAAATACATATACAACATAATTCTGTGATTATGAGTAAATCTAATAATAGTTGTTTAAAATTAACATAGTGAGCAAACAAAAATGTTTCCAGTCTGACAATTTTAAAATGAAAATGACAGAGAGGGAGAGAGAGAGAGATTTTTACCTTGATGGCTCAGTAACTGGGACTGGGTCATTTGGAGGAGAGTTACAACATGGATCTGATAATTGTTTCGGGGTCAAAATTTTTTTCTCAGTGGAACAATGGAGGGTTACTTCATCTACAGCCTTTATCTTGCTTGGTTCAGTCTTTATGTCTGCAGTGTCTTCAGGTACATGTATTGGAAATTTCTCCCTCCTGCACTTCGAAGCCTGTGCTTTTTTTACCTCTGGGAGGAAAATATATTGTGACTTTTAGTTATCTATGTAATCAAATGTAAAAATAAATATCTATTAATAAATAAAAATCTCATCAGACATGGCCAAGTATGTGGCTATCCATCCAGATGATTATGTTAGTGTTTAAGTCACAACAAACCTAATAGACAAACACTGGCAGCAGAATGAGTAAGCTAGTTGGCTGAGAAATTAGGTGGCTTTAAAGATGTATCTTAAATACACAAAAATGGTTTGCCAGGTGTAAATTTCGATCCAGGATTATATTTTAATTTAATTTACATTTCTGGCATTTAGCAGACACCCTTAAACACATTAATTTATTTATCTAATTGAGAAGTTAAGGGACTTGCTCAGGGGCTCAGCAGTGGCAGCTTAGTGGTGCTGGGAATCTAACTGTAATTAAAAATGATTGACCATAGAGCTCCCATTTGCTAATTTATCTAAAGACTAGAGTTATTAACTGATTACTTTCTGGAAAGTAACTATCTAAAATTACTGAAGGAAACTTATTGTAATGCATTTATGATTGAATTGATGAGTAAGAATAGATGGTAAGTGTATTATATTACCATTAGGCTCATATTTCATCCGAAGTTCTTCATTTTTCACTTGCAGGTTGATGAGATCAATGCGCCTTTGCTTTAGTGCATTTTCTGCTGCAAACAGTTTTCGTTCCAATTCCAGCACCCGCTGACTCTCATTAAGAGCTTTCATTCGTGCCATGGATAATTCCACCTTTAGTTCCTCTGCAACCTTCCTGAAAATGTTGACAGTCGTTTTTAGGACAAGTAAATATATTACATTCACTTAATATAGAGAATAGTTATTTTTATTGCTTTGGTATACAAAACAGCTGGATTTCTCTACAGCAACACTGTCAGTCCTAATTCACAGTGATGATATATATATTCATATACATATAGCATGCATAATGTTTATTTAACATTAACCTCAATTCCATGATTTAAATCTAACAGTTATAAGTATAGTACATAAACAAAAGTATGTAGACACATGGCCATTAAACCCAGTCTCAAATGTTAACGTTACAGACTTTACATTAGTGCTATACTTTAGCTTGGACCTTTTTGATCTATAAAACCATTCACTGATGCTGAGAAATGCACATGTCAAAGATTGCTGTAGATGAATTCACGCAGATATAGAGATGATACTCTAAATAATTTAGGACATGCACTTCAGACTGGCACTTCTTTGCTTCCTTTTGGTTAGGGTTTTTTCCACTGCTTTGCATTACGGCCTCCACAAGTCTGTTTTCAGCTGTGCACTTTATTCCAGCTGCTGTTTGTCTTTCTTTTTCTGGGTCACTTTTCTAGGTTAGCTATTAAGCTCTACCACTTGGTAGCCTTGTTGTCCAAGTCTAGAGCTTGACTGTGTTGTTATACATGCTGTCTTTAAAACTTTAGGGATAGAAGTGAACATGACACTTACAGTATCTTCCTACCTGTAATGCCAAAACGGCATCCCTATTTCCACATTTAAGTCTGTCAAATATTTGATTATAGTGATCAAATATTTGATTATAGTTATTGTACTAGCACTGTTTTTGCCATGCAGCAATTGCAGGATGATAGTGATGGCCAAAGGACTCGTTTTAATACTATTTTTGGTAAAAAATTTACTTTAGGTAATCAACTAATTTAGCAGAACGGCATGTCCTGTGGGATACTGGAATAGAATTTCTGCAATACATATCAATTACTGGTCTTAAAATTTCTCCAAGGCCGAATATCCATAATTAGCATTAACCTTAAGTTATGGTGGTTATGGAGGATCTAAAATTATTGCACTGCAATCATCAATTCATATCTTACTTCATATCTTTCATTTATTTTTAGGTTTAACCATGCCTTATACTAACCATAAAATTTGAATAGTGTTGATTTCCTGATGCTAACATTCATAATACAAACTTAAACTATCATCACACAACCACTTAAGATATTTTTTAATTAAAATCTGTATATATACATTCAACTGTTGCTGCAAGTCCAAAAGCCTGGAAGTGGCTGTTGTTTTTATATGCCAGGGACAAAAAATTCCTCTTCTCTTAACAATTACAGTAAAACTAGTCAGTTTTAAGCATCTTTGAACTCCATGTATGAGGATCAGAGAAATTTGACATTAAAATATAAAAATTCAGATGTATTTAACATACTGAACTAAATAATTAATTAATTTAATACTTACTTAGAATTTGAGAGTTGTATTTTTAAGAGATCCATGTAATATGTCTCATCCACAATCTCAGCTTCCTTGGAGATACCAACAGACTGACTCTTGGGTGCCTGGTTTTTATATAAATGAAGCTCAGTTTTACTATAAAATGATTTATGCCTTGTTAAAAAAAAATTAATTCAAATGCCGGTGTCTTGTTAAAAAGTTACCTCCACCTGCTGCAACTGTTCTAGTTTCTTCATTAAGGTTTCAATCTCACTGTGCTTTTCTGACAACATAAACTGTAATCGCTCAAGCTGCGCTGGGTCGGCTCGAATACCCTGAAGCTGTATCAAATTAGATATCTGCACCTGTAAAAAACAAAAATAAACCTGAATAAAAATTAATAATTGAAATACTTCAAAATGCTGCTGACTTTTACCTTCATGCGAAGCATCTGCTGTTTAGTAAACGCATGCTGCTTTTGAAGAGACTGGTACTGTATTTTTAAACTAATTAACTGTCTCTCAATTTCTGCACGCTTATCCTCTACCTGTGAAAAAACTATATTAGGTTAGCATATATATATATATATATAGAGAGAGAGAGAGAGAGAGTTTGTTAATAGTGAAAAAGATACCTCAGCGAATAATGAGTTGCCCTTGCTGTTTGGGTCCTGTGCATTATGCAACACCTGCTCCAGCTGTACCTGGAGGTCCTGATTGGTTTTCCGGCATTTCTATTATAAAGATAAGGTTGCAAAGTGTATTATGGCTCATCATAAAACGGTTTTTCCTGACTGTCCCTTTTTCATTCATTTATTCATCTTCTAGCCTGCTTATTCCCTAGCTTGGAGTCAGAGGGGTCTGCTGGAGCCTATCGCAGCGCACATAGGACGAGAGGCAGGGGTACACCCTGGACAGGTCACCAGTCTATCGCAAGACCACATAGAGATAAACAATATGCAATCATGCCTATGGGAAATTTTGAATCACTAATCAACCTAATGTACATATTTTGGACTGTGGAGGGAAACCAAAAAGACACATAAATCAAAGTGACAACCTGCTGTGAGGCAAACGGGCTCAACACTACACCACCGCGGCGCCCACAGTCCTTTATATAGTAATTCAATTGTTGATCTGGAACTGCAATTCCTATCAATCCTGCATATCCAGTCCATCAATAACATCAACAGTGGGGATGTGGACAAGCCTTTTGCCATTAAGACTTCCATAAATTTCAGTCAGTATTCAGAAATATGCTCTGTCACACCATAATGATGGCCAAATATGTTTCAATTTTAACTGTCTGCTGATAACAACAGTTTATACTAATAAAGTAAAAAAAGCCAAAGCTGTTTTGCAAAAATTTTCTGCAACAGCAAATAATACACAATAAACTAATAGATATGTTAGGTAGTAGCTTAAATGGTCAAGGCACTAAGTTGTTGATCAGAAGACCAGGAAGACCTGGATCCAAGCTCCACTACTGCCACGTCAGTGTTGGTTCCTTTAGCAAGATTTCCTGCTCCAAAGACGCTGTAAAATAGCTGCCCCTGTGATCTGACCCTAACTTACTAAAATGGAATATGCAAAGAATTACTTTTTATAGAACAATGAAATTCCTGTGTGGCATATAAAGACATTTATATGCATTCCCCCGGAAGAGCTGGAGGGAGTGTCTGGGGAAAGGGAAGTCTGGGCGTCCC
>JAOTQW010092212.1:0-10796 GCA_026260075.1 Sisor rabdophorus | reverse complement strand
ACAATGACTATTGTTAAAAGCGCTCTACAAATAAAGCTGAATTGAATTGAATAGAATTTTGCTGCTGTTTGGAATTGGACAGACATTATTCCATTGAACATGCTGTTAGCTAGGCAGCCTAATCTGTGCAGAAACATCAGTGCAAGAACAGCTTGAACATTTTCTTTCGACATGTGTGCTTAATGATTTTAAAACAGTGTATTTACAGCTGAAAATATCTCTAAACGTTTTATAGCTATGTCGCATTTCGGGATTTATGTTTGTTATGAATGCAATGTAAAAAAAAAAAGAAAAGAAAAAAATATATATAAAAAGGGACCCTGACTGCTCGGGAGAGGTCGCCCGTCTCCATGGCAACGGCGCGTTCCAGATGAATTTGCCATGAAATGGGTAAAAAAAAAAAAAATGAGCCAGAGAAGTAAGACAAGTGTGCATTCTGCCTCTCCCTCAGCTGCAGGCAGAAATGTGAAGATAAAGAATTTAAGGTGTTTATTAAGTCTCTCCATCTCTCTCTCTCTCTCTTTCTCTCTCACACGCACACACACACACACACACTGTCTCAAAAATGGATTGCTACCTGGATAACATAGTTGATTACAGGATCTTATTAGATTAACGGTGATTAACTTAATTGCATTTATTAGCAGTGAATGTGTATCAGTTGAATTTATTTTATGTTAGCTATCTTGCTTTTAAACGCTGCTCTTTTGTAAATTGATGAAAAGCTGAATATGGCATAGACTAAAAACAGAGTGACCTGATAAATGTGTGATAATTTAAATATTAATTGCACCCACTCTTCGTATTTGATGTGGTAGCTGACATCATTTTTGCCAGGACCTTCTTCTTCAGTGTGAGACATTGAAGGCACAGTGACATTTGTGTCCGACTCCGCCTCTACCTTCCCGTTAACACGCTTGCCGTTACGTCCTGCTTTGCCAGTAGAGGATGATGCTGTCTCCACTTTGCTTTTGCTGCCCTTGTTGGAGCGTGTTACTCTCTCGATAGTAGCCTCGAACCAGGCGCCAATGCTGACATCCCTGCAGTCCACCAGTTCATTGATCTGAAATCAGATTGTTAATAATGATTGTTTACAGTTGCCTTTATGACTACAGCCTATTTAACTAAACCCTACACCTGCATGCTTTATACCTGTTTTACATACGTTCTATCTTTTTGCCTGCTCTTTAAACTCTTCAACTACAAATTAAACAAACATTATTTTATACCTGTACACCCACATGCACTACTATTGGTTTCTATTAGTTTACTAGTATTTTTTAAACCTGTAAGTTAAGTTTTGTATGGAAGCTCAAAGGGGCCAAAAACTTGGCAATTGGGCGGCGCGGTGGTTAAATTTCTAAATTGCCCATAGGAGTGAATGTGAGTGCATTGGGTTGTGTGCGTGTGTGGCCCTGCGATGGACTGGCGACCTGTCCAGGGGGTACCCACTGCCTATCGCCCAATGTGTGCTGGGATAGGCTCCAGCAGACCCCAGTGACCCCTGGCTCAGGAATAAGTGGGTATAGAAGATGAATTAATGAATGTTAACTTAGCAAGCTTTTAATGTTTGTTTCTGAAAACATTGAAATATTTAATGTTTAAAGAGCCCTTTAAGGGTAACAATTGCATTTTACACTTACACCTGTACAATACTCTGAAAGCTACACCCTCTATAGTTTACATTTTATATCCACACCCTTAACATTTATTCGTTACACCTGCTCTTTAAACCTGACGCCATTTATCCATATACTCTTTAGGGATGTTCTGACCTTATAAACTCCAATCCCCGGACTGAGAAGGTCCGCAGACGCTGATGTTGAAGGCTGACTTTCTAATGTTGATCCACTATTGCTGCTGATCGTAGACGGGGAAGCCATAGTTTCTGTGGTTGCTGTGGTTACTATGGTTGCTGTGGGTGTGGTTGAGCTGCTGCTGGAAGGCGTATTATTACCAGCCAAGACCTCTCCATTGTCGGAAGTAGGGCTTGGACTATCCGCTGGATCAGTGTGAGAACGAATGAGAAGCTGAACGATGTCATTGAGGCCAACATTATAATCGAAGAGCGTCTGTCCATCCTCCATCTGATAATCGTTGAGAGAGCAAGAGAGAGACAGAAAAATAATTTATAGAAAATAATATGTCTATTAAAAGTAATGTATTTAAATCAATGAAAATAACTTTGACAACCAGAAACAGCGTTACATCAGTCACTTCAGTCACACCAAAAGAAATACTGCATCATTTGGACTTCTTTAGTTGACTCAAATACTGAAACATGACACAGATATTAATTCAGGTTTTCGGGCCTTTTTTCACTCAAGCGTAAAAGATGACACCAAAAATACAATAGGAATGGCGCTCCATAGAAGTTTAACGAATGGACTGTCAACTATTATCATCAACCATTCTTTGAACTTTGTTAAACTAAATACATTTAAGGCCACTGACCTAAAAGAGACTTTTAATCAGGAGAACATAACATTTTTCTGAAGATAATCACTTATTATACCTTATTACATATAAAAAAAATTTAAAAAGAAAACAATTATTTATTTCAAACAATAAGTAAAAGAAAGACAGGTTGTTTGTCTATGTGTGGCCTTGCAATGGACTAGCTAGGGTGTACCCCTGCCTTTTGCCCTAAGTGCACTGGGATAGACTCTGGTTGAAAAGAAGGCGGACAGGCAGACAGACAGGCAGGAAGGAAAAGAATAAAGAAAGAAAGAAGTCATGGGAAGAACAAAAAGACAAAATAATGAAGGGAATGGAAAAAAATATATAGCACTGAAGAAAACACCAAAAAGTGAATTGCAAAAAGAAAAAAATATATAATTTAAGTAATTTAGAAAACTTGCATTTTTATACATCTATGTGCTTGTTTGTGTGTATAATAAAATAGAGTAACTGTTATTAATATAAATAAAATGTTCACCCATAAAAATATTCAAATAGTCAGAGGTTACTATAGAAACAACTACACAAAAATATATACACTTTCACATACATACACACACAAATCCCTCCCACCTCACATTCATCCTAAGCACACGCAACGAGAGCAAAATGGCGGCTTCTTCTGCGCTCTGTTTGAGAAAAGCAGCACACAGTCCGCCATGTTGACTGCCACAAAAAGAATCACACAGACACACACACGGACACCCCCCCGCACACACTCTATTAGTGTAGGGTGGTACTGCAGTAATGGTATAGTTGGGGGAAAATAACTTCAAGCGTACATAAATGTCCCACTCTCCCGTTACAATTTGCGTTGATAATGTGTGAGTGTGTGTGTGATCTTGTGTTCGCATTGCGAAAGAGTGTGTGACGAAGTGTGTGATTTTTTTCCTACTCCCTCTCTCTCTCTGCGACAAGAAAGAAGGGAAAATGTCACAAATTTCTCGGTTATAATGGCTGTGTCTAGACGGGATGTCGGGAGGAAAAAGCTACTCCAGGAGTACGATATATTTTTAATAGACACAAGAAATAACATCAACAAAATGACAAAAAGAGTCATTGGAGTGACTTTTTTCACTCACTGCTGTATCTGTGGCTGGTAACATGATCATGTTAGTTCGTCTGACTGTTTGCCCTTCTATGAGGTTGGTAGTTAAATGGTGAGCAGCGAGTTTCATTTTGTTCTCTGCAGACATCACAATAACAGTCCATTAATGTTAAGTGTACATTACACCACGTATCACCTCGACTGTCAGGATCAGTGCCACTCTGGTTCCACCACTACTTCCCTCAACCTATTCCAGCCCCTGTGCTTCTAAGAGTTTATTTACAAAGAGATTATCAGAGAATCTGCTAAGAAATCCTGAATGAAAATAGCATGAGAGAAATAAAAGTGATCGCAAGGACAACTTGCTGAATCACTCCGCTAGTTCATCACGACCAGCCCGCCATCTTAACACACACACACAAACCTTAGAGAAAATGGAGTGAGACAAAACAGAGGGAAAAGAAAAAAAAGGAGTAAAAAAAGGGTCCAATGTGTAGGAATAGACTGAAAGAGAAACAAACTGAAGGAGAGGTTTACCCTTAACTTCTTTTCCTTCATGTTTAAATTAAGGTCTTTACCATGCAAGTGCATTAAATAAAAGGTCACCTTTGGACCAAAAATGTTATTTAGACTAATAAATTACTCAATTCTGAGCTGGTATTTTTATGTGCCAGCCTGGTTTGGTTTACTCAAAATAATAAGAGTTTTGTGTTTGTCCGTTTGTGTGTTACTTTGACTGTGAATTTTATACCCCATGTTTTAAATCCTGTAAAGATGAGCTAATCCATATATTTAGCTAGTTTTGTGCATTTGTGCACGTGCGAGTACGCTCTGCTGTTTTTGCTGTATCTTTTATGAAGCAAGAAAAGAAAAGAAAAAGTGCAAGAAGTAGCGCTTTACTATAGCGATGCTTTAATGTGAGCCATCGATTATCTGCCCCTCCTCCTAGAAAGAGCAGAATTCCATAAATAAAAATAGGTAAAAAAAGATGGGCGAGCACCGCAGGAAAATGATATAATTTCCTGAGAAATTTTTCTGACCAGGTACGGAAGAATGTACACTTTAAGTAACCGAAACATGTCAAAAACATATAGAAATTTTCTTTTTCAGGTTGTGAAAATGTTTATTTAATCAAGTTGGCATTTTTTTTATTCCAGTGAAGGTGTTTACATGAAACATTTTCACTCGGATTTGACTTTTATATCACTTGCTGATTATTTATAATACAATGCTGTATCATAAACAGATCTATTCCAAGACACCACACCTGTACCTTATCACAGATGTCCCTTTTTTCATTATTTAATCATAAATCTTGTATTTGATAATTGAAAAAGATTTATGTTGTGGTTTTAGTTCTTTAACAGTATAAACAGATCTATTCCAACTGAGATCATTCATTCATCTTCTATACCCCTGTCTGCCGGGTGAGAGGTAGGGTACACCCTGGACATGTCGCCAGTCCATTGCAATGCCAAACAAACAAACAACCACACTCACTCACTCACTCCTATAAACAATAGTGTTTGGATTGTGGAAGGAAAACAGAGAACCCTGAGAAAACCCACTCGAGCGCAAGGAGAACATGCAAACTCCGCACAGACCCCTTGCCTGGGTATCGAACCTGGGACCGTCTTGCTGTTAAGTGACTATGTTAAACACTACGCCACCAGGGCGCCCAACTGAGATTATTCTGAATAACATATTTTAGTTGACTGTTAGATTTTATCTGTCCTAAACTGGTATTAAGATGTACTGATGGATTATAATAATTGTGTTATACGTGCAGAGCTTTAGGTTAATCCCACAACTATTAATTTGGGACATTTTTATTCTGATTGAGGTGTTTATTTCGATTGGACCCTACAACTAACTAAAGCTAAGAAACAGTAAGATCCAAAGATGGACACCAGTCTCACACCACTGCTATTTCTACCTTAGAGCTTTTTCACTCTTTGGAAAAAAATCCTTCTGGTACACCACACCTACATTGGGCTAATGGTATTTATAACTGTAGCACTAAAAAGATACCAATTAGATGCACCCCTTATGTAGGTTTTTTGTTCATATACACTAATTAAAAACCACAGTTATGTACGTGTGTTTGTATTGGCACCAGGCAGTGTCTATGCCAAAAAAATAACAAGATCACACTTGCACCTAATTACCATTGTTCCTCTTTTCATTATTCAATTATAAATATTTTATTTAATCAATAACAAATATTTATTTATATTTAACTGAATCTGGTTATTTTATTTTTCCATTTTTTTCATAGACATTTATTTTCCTTTCAGCTTTATAGCTTTGGTTGTCTCCCTTCGGTTTCCACTGTATTTGCATCCTCCATTTCATCCTTCTATTTTCACGCCGTGGTTTTGTACAAGTGGTAAAATGGCGGGTTCTTTAAGAGCTAGACGCGCCATCACAATGTGTAAGAAAAAAAGCTCACTGGCGCACAATCATGTTTTTCTGGATCAGTGTGTGTGTGCGTATGTAACCAAAGTATGTGTTTGAGTTTAAGTTGAATTTAAATTCATCTTAGCTATATATTTCTGTATTATTGCAGGCATTGCCTTAAAAAGCGTTTAAAGAGTAGTCTTAGTTTGACAGTTTAAGTTGCAAGTTAAAAAGGGAGGCCAAATAATGTGTGTGTGTGTTTGTGTGTGTGTGTGTATGCAACCAACCACTATTTCAGCTTCAAGGAAAAGAGAATTCTGGGAAATTTGAGGAGCAGCTACCCTCCCCCAACCACCAACCAGGCAGAGCACAAGCAAGTGAAGAAACAAAAATAAATTAATTAATTAAAAAATAAAAGGGAAAAAGGGAAAAAGAAAGAATCATGTCACGTCTTGATTAGTAAAGTGGGGCTGGTAATAAATTATTACAGATTAATTATTTAACGCTAAACAACATCTAAATCCATCTTGTTCTGTTGTTCTCTCGTTGCTTCACAGTCTGCAGTAACGCGTGAAATGTTCCTGAATATCGCTGTCTGTTCAATGAGCAATCGTGTCTCACTGGGATTTGGATGAGCTCTCGTCTTTATCTTGTTCGAGTCTAATTTTTTTCGGCAGAAAACTAGCTAGAGGCACCGATCCTTTACAAAGTGTCCAGCAAGGCTAGTGACTGTGTTTTTTCTGTATGATAACAGTGTAAAAGCATATATATTAAATGTATTGACACACAACCCTATGGAAATGGACGAGAAAATGCTATAAAAACCTTTTTACAAATGTTACAGATTTAATGCACAGGATTTTTATTTGTGTAACACTTTTTAAATGACAATTGTCCCCAAGAGAATATAAAATATCCATTTTATTTTTTCCTCAAAATCAAATACAAGGAATTTTGTAAATCTGTTTTGTAAATATGTTTGCTGTCAGAATCTATTTAAATAAAACTGAACTGAAAGTAAAGTAAGTGATAAAATAATGAGATTAGTGCATTTATTCTAGCATATGATTTCTATAGTAACAGCTCATTCATAAAAAAAACTCAAAGAATGTGCTTTATTATCACAGTTTAATAATATTTAGATTAACAAGAAATGAAATTTGTGCTATAGTCATAAAACATAATAAAAATAAAAAAAGGATTATGGCGCTGAAAAAATTCATTTGAAAAATTGTGTACTATGACTATTTTATTATGTTGTTATAAAAAGCTAAAAATATGGAAAAGCTAAAAATGGATCTTTCTCCGGTCTCCATTGTGGAAGAAGCACTTACTGCCAGACTCACAGATTTAAGCTGGAGAAGGTGCTACTCAAAGCTCTTGATGTCCCAGGCCCAGCTCTCCTCCTGTTTTAATCGATACAGCCAGTGAGAAAATACACCTCGTCAGTTCCTTTTCCCATTCCCAGAAACATTCGTTTTTAAAAGCCTCTAGTCTCACTGCAAGGACTCCCAAAAGCCACGGAAAATGCTGTTTAATTATGTATTTTGTAACTATGACACAGATCTATCTCACAAGACAGTTTATTTCACGTGTATGGAGAGTACACTTCCAAATGTCAATGGGATATCATCCACAGTGCAATGGGTGAACTGAAGCCATGCCAAGCCAAGCCAAGCCACCTCTGTAGCTTCTGTTATTACTGACAAAAACCCTGGAACCGGTATCTCACTTTGGCTACGTACACCTAGAACTCCCTCCCGACAGCCATCAACAGATTTCCCAACTTCCTCTGCTCTCTGCCACGGACAGCAGCATGGCCTGCATCGTTAATGTACAATAGAACACAATGTTCTACTAATATCTAATAGTTTTAATCATGAAAAAACACATAGAAGCTGCTACCTCATACACAGAATGACTAAGTACACATATTGAAATATTTTGATATTTTGACAAATTCTGCTTTAGTTTGGCCAACCAAAAAACGAATCTTCAGGCAGATTCTTTGCATGCCTATTTTTCTAATTTATAATAACTATTGACAGTCTATAGTACTCCATGTTTGTCCTGGTCTGAAATGACTATTACAGCTCACAACATAACAATAATTAACCAAATAATCAGCCAAACTTGCAAGTTAAATTCAGTTCAGTGGCATGGTTTCCATTCAGTTCAGGGCTGGTCCAGGGATCAGAACATTCTATTGTGCATTCTATTCTATCTAGGTAACATTACCATGCTCAGGTTACTGGGTATGGTCCATTTTCATTGTGCTGGTACAAGTTTCCTTCAGGTTCTATAGTCTTTCGGTGTGTAGGTCAAATAGTAATGCTAAAATTGGCGTGAATGTGTCATGAAAGTCTGATATTTAATCTTTAATTGAATGTATCAAGTGTTTATTTATTAAGTGTTTGACATACTTTTTTAATGTAATTGATGGTTCTTCATATTTTAGGAGCAGAATATGTGTTTCAACTACCAAACCTTAGACTATCAATTATTTCTCTCATTTATTCCAATTCTATGGCCTAGGCAACAAAATTACCACTGCACTAATCCAACAAAATCCAGTTTAATAATTCATTTAAGAGGTTTTTTTATCAACTGAGGAGATTTAATTCTTGAGGGATGAATAGAAATGCAGTGAAATGCTCCCTCAGTGCCTGGCAAAGTCCTTGACTAAAAAAGAGCAGCTAGAGAAGTGAGTATGCTACAGTGGTAAGCAGAAATCTTTCAGCAATGCAGGAGTGCAAAGAAGAAAATGTATGCTAGAGACCAAAAGGCACAGTGTTGTGGTTAACAGGCTAAAAAAGAGCTAGCGAAAAGAATAATATGCCCTGTGTTCCTCTGGATTTTAAAGCTTTGTAGTTTAATCATATTAAAATTGAACTGGTATACAATTATGAAGAAATGTTTCATTTTACTGTGTACTTCGTCTATATATGGTTGAAATGACAATAAAAAGGATCTGCCCTCTGACTGCAGAACAAATAAAAAATATTGCAAAAAGATTTAACTGTTAAACTCTGTTAAAATAACATTGTATAGGTCTTATATTGTACTGTTAATTTTATCATTACACTGTTTATGTCTTATATAAACTATATGTTATAACTGGGTTAGTTACAATGTAACTGTTATTGAAGAGGTTTCAGAAAAAACACAAATGTAATTTTTCATTTGTGTTGGGGTGTTACATTTATTAATTTATTCATTCATCTTCTACACCCGCAGGCAGGGGTACACCCTGGACAGGTTGCGGGGCCATTGCATAGATGAAAAATCACACGCACTCTTCATTTATCTTCTATACCCGCTTATTTACAAACTTTTCGGGGTCACGAGGGGCTGCTGGAGCCTATCCCAGCGGACATTGGGCGAGAGGCAGGGTCAGGACGCCAATGCATCGCAGTGCCCACATGCACTTTTATGTTTGGTAATTTGAAATCACAAATTAAGATAATGCACATGTTTTTGGATGTACATAAGGAACATTCCGGATGTAGAATGAAACCAAAGAACCCAGAGAACACCCCTGCACAGAAAGACCCCTTGCTCGGGAATCAAACCCAGGATCTTCTTGCTGTGAGGCGAACTACTAACCACTACACCAATTTTTATAAATGTACTTGAAACATAGCCCAAGAAGCACTTCGTTGAAGGTTTATAAGTGGTGGTATCGAGTCATTTCTGTAACCCATATCAGATGCACATTTTCTCCACCTCTGGTCCATTTTATTTGTTTTTAAGCATATTAAATACCAAAAAATCTGATTAATTTTAAATAATAATAAAAATAATCATTATTATTATAATAATAGTGCGGTGCGGTGGCGTAGTGGTTAGCACGATCGCTTCACAACAAGAAGGTCCTGGGTTTGAATCCCGGGCTTGGGGCCTTCTGTTCGAAGTTTGCATGTTCTCCCCGCGCTTGTGTGGGTTACCTCTCGGTACTCTGGTTTCCTTTCACAGTCCAAAAACATGTGCATTAGGTTGATTCGTGACTTTAAATTGCCCATAGGAGTGAATGTGTGAGTGTGTGTATGTGATGGATTGCGATGGATTGGCGACCTGTCCAGTGTGTCCACCCCTGCTTCTCGCACAATGTGCCCTGGGATAGGCTTCAGCAGACCCTCCGTGACCCTGAGTTCGGGAATACGCGGGTATAGCATATAAATGAATGAATAATAGTAATACATAGAGCAATTCAAATAGGGTGCTCGCACCATAGGCACTAGGTCCCTAAAAATAGTCTCTGTTAATCAGTCTGTTTGCTGCACCTCTCTATCCAACCGTGGTTGGTTTAGCAACAATTTTCACTGACGAGCAACTATTACTGTTTGTAGCATAAAAACTAATTCACAAATGTGCTGTTGTGTAGAATACAGGCATAGCTATAAAGTCAGAATGTGCATGTCACTTTGCTTTTGTGATAATACCTAAAATAGTAATGTATGGACAAAGTTTCAGGTCGATGCAGAAAATAACAAAACGCAAGACAATCAGCAAGCTGCAAAGCTTCCAAAGTTTTTATAGTACTTTTCACTCCAGTGTGAAGCTTGAATGCAAGATATTTTTACATTATTTGGGAGATCAGACACTAATGTCAGGTAAGAAGGTCTGGAATGCAGTCGGCATTTCAGTTTATTCCAAAGGTGTTCAGTGGTGTTAAAGTCAGGACTTTGTGCCCAACCCTGTTTTAATAACACAGGATATGATAATAGAGCTCAGGGGATTTTCTGATGCTGGAATAGTTCCAGTGAACGAATAATGTAACGCTACAACATACAAAAACATTCTAGACAACTGGAATGATATTGGACAATATTCCATTTCATCTTCTTTACCCGCTTATTCCCGGATCCGGGGTCACGGGGGTCTGCTG
>JAOTQW010092144.1:0-10803 GCA_026260075.1 Sisor rabdophorus | reverse complement strand
TTCGAACCCAGGACCTTCTTGTTGTGAGGCGACGGTGCTAACCACTGCGCCGCCCCAGTCAGTTATTCAGCTGTATTTAAATGGTGTTTTTTTTAAGAAGTAAACTTTTGTCCCATTAAAGTCATATTCGATCAGTAAAAGTGATTTTTGATTAACTTAACTGAAAGAGGAAAAAACACAGAAAGCTTCTACACTTGTATTCCCCTCTCCTAAGACAAGGCCTGATCATATATATTATCCAAAATTAACCGACATGATGGTTCAAAATTTAAAAATCTTAAAGACCTGTTAAAGACCTGCACTCCTGCACGAGCACCGTGAGATTTGATGCAACCAAGCACAAAATGTAAATATTTTAGGCTGAAAAAAATAACATTGGCAGAGTTTATCGCAAAAATATAATTAAAAGTATTTGACCAGCACATTAGGAAGAAAATTGTTTAGATATAACAGAATGGAATAATAATACACTTTGCCAAAAAAGAAAACTATTTAAAAGATCAAAAAATTTTGGAATAAAACTTGGGGACAGAAGACCTGTTAAAAGAAAAGAGTCTGGCATCATTAACCATATTGCATAACTGTAATTCTGGACAGAACTTCTTTGGAGTGATCCAAAACATGCAGTAAAAGCAAGTTAATATGAATTTCAAAACTGCTTGTTTTGGGTCACTCCTGAGCCAATCAAGCAGTTAACTTACTAAGGTTAAGATGATAATTAGTAGATGACATTTACTTTTAAAGCTCTTGCCAGGGCAACGTACAAAAGTGCTTCAAGTCACATAATAGAACAGCTCACTACTGGTACAATCAATCGCAAAGCAAAGTGCAACAACCACAAGGTAAAATGTTAAACCAATAGTATGTATACTTTCCATTTTAATTATTTGATTATTTATATGTGAGATCAGATTTGGGTGATGAGATAAGTGAACTGATTAGGCTGATTGTTCTGGGATAGGCTCCAGCAGACTACAAAGGACAAGAGGCAGAGGTACACCCTGGCCTAAATCAACCTAACATACATAAACATTAGACTGTGGAGGGTACCTCACAGAAAGAACCCTTGCCCCGGAAGCAAACCTGGAAGATTCCTGCTGTCAGGTATCTGTGCTAACCATAACGCCACTGCCCCACCCTTACTGAATTCAATAGACTTTAATTTACTAAGTGCTTTCATCATAAAGCAGTATAGGAATTTCGTAGAGTTATAGAATGATACATTTGAGGGTTTGTTACTCAACCCCTTTACAACCTTTCGTAATTTTCAAAATCTCCTCTAATTAAGTTTAATAATCAGGCGGCTGATTTACATAACAATCCTTAACAGGAGTGTGTTTATGTGTTAAAATTGACTTCTCATACAAGTAATTGAAATTGTTAATGTCAATAAATGTGATGTTTCAGGCATCTTATATTGACTAATCATGTGTAATCAAGTCATAATGATGACAATGGTGCAATCATAAAACTGATGTACCAGTTTCTGAAGCCTACAATCAAACTAATACAACTCTACATTTTAAGATTTGCATGCAGCATATAAACTGAAAACAAGTTTATTACCATTTTTTTACCACTACGCCTCTGGCCTCGGCTTTCAGAAAGAGTTCATTTACTCTGTCCTCTTCTGAATCAAAATGCTTTTTGTAGAATGACTACAATAAAAACAGATATATTCGGTTAGATTTTTGTTACAATGCACAATTAAAAAAGACTTTGTTTAAAACAACTTTAAAACTAGTGTTATTTCCTAAAAACACACTTAACCAAAAACTCATAAAACCTATTTTTCTTATTTTAAATTTACAGCACCACATGTTAACTGACTTCAAGGTGTAATAACATTGAGTAAAGTTATTTACAAGATTCTCATGCACATGTACCATAAATAAATACATTAACCATCATAAAAACACGAGTTTTATTGATTAAAAACTATGACTCATGCGATGTGATTTATTCGGTTATTGGTTTTTACCTAATATTTATTAGTCACAGAATATTGTACCAGTTTTGGTGTACCTGTTTTTTAAATCCTTTGTCTACCCCTAATGTCTGCGTGCAGAAACAGTGTTTTACACCTAGCTGACACATGAGATATGCCAGGTCTATAGTCCAGATGCTTTCTGTCATTTTCAGCTCACAACAGGCTCTCTGGAACTCCTCTTCACTCACTGGATGAAGGTACCTGTAAAATGTTTTTTAAAAATCTATACATTATTGTAAAATTATGAGTAATAAACCATAGTGAACATGGTCTTAAAAGATGACTAATTACAAATACTTCTGTAACAGTACTTGAGTAGATTTTCTACTTTTGTGTATATTTAAATAGTGTTCCTTTTAGTAAAGTTGGTAATGCTAAGTTTGAAGTTAGAAACCATATGTTTACTGTAAAGAAAAAAATAAACAATACAAAACACAATGCAGAATTAGAATCATGTTCACAGGCAACCAGGGCAGAAACACAGTAATCAGTCCGATTTGCAACAGGCAAAACACATCAATCAGGTTCAAGTATAAAAGCAAAAGTAAAAAACAAAACAAAAAAAACCAAATGAATCAAACACGAGGCAAAACAGTAGAACTGGCTAGACATCACAAAGATGTTTAAAATTACACTTTCTAAGAAATTAATCAATTTCCTTGTAACTTTTAAAAATCAATCAAACATTTATCAACTAAAAGGTGTGGATTTGCAAAAAAAGTAAATAAAAAACTGTCTTGCACTGAAAAGTTTAAGTTCAGAAAAAATTGACCCAAATGAGAGATGTAATTCTTTTCAAGAACTAAATCGTTAGAATTATAGCAATTATATTTCTGCCTTTTGATTAAGATTCTTAGCAATATTTATTTAATTCTGGTGTTTAAAAAATGCCATAAAACCTTATTTATAGATTTATAGATATTACATTATAATTGTATATGGCCCTGCAATGGATTGGCGACCTGTCCAGGGTGTACCCCCTGCCTCTCGCCCAATGTGCGCTGGGATAGGCTCCAGCAGACCCCTGTGACCCCGGATTCTGCAATAAGCAGGTATAGAAGATGTATATAAATACTGTTGCAGCAGCCAACAGAACAATTAGCAGCCAACAAAACAATAACGTTTAGTCTAAAGTTTTATCAAAATACCACAACAAAAACAAACTGGGCTAAATATAAAATATATAACAAATATAATTAAATTATGGTAGATAATTATAAAATAAAAACTTAAGAAAATAAATTAGTGTATATTCTTTTGCACACCTTTAAAACAAAACTGACTGTGTCAGAATATTTTGACTTTTTTATATATTTATGATGTGGTTAAGACACAAAAAAAAAACTCAATTCACATTTTTGAGCAGCTCCGTAACACTTTAAGCATTTCTGATATTTTTATGTGCTGAATTGGGATTAAATTTTTTTTTTCACATTTTACTTACTGAAGAACATGAGATTTTTTTTTTAACAGAACTCTTATTTAGGTGAATTCTATTCTATTCTATTTCTAGTATTTCAGTTGAATTATTTTAGTTTTATTTCTGTTACAGATTAAACTTGACTTACTTTAACACCATTCGTGAACAGGCTAAACCGCAGTCCCAGTGAGAAATCTGCCGAATCACTGGGACATTTAACACAACACCGTCTGTGCGAAAGAAAAAGAGATTAGTTAACATTTTATCACAACAGAAATATCTGGATTTTTTTTACTTATACATCTGCATCTTTGTTCGCCTCACAGCAAAAAAGCAGTAGGTTCTTTCAGTGCAAGGTCTATAGTCCAGATGCTTTCTGTCTTTTGGTTCATTGGTGACTCTAAATTGCCCATAGGAGCACTCGTAGACTGGTTGGGCAAACTCCTATTAAACCTCCAGCACCCTAAAGAGGATTTAAAGCAATGTAATGTAATGTTTGCCTCACAGCTAGAAGGCTGTGAGTTCATTTCAGTGCAGAGTTTGCATATTCTCCCCGTTCTTGCGTGTTTACTCCTGGTACTTCAGTTTCCTCCCACAATCCAAAAAGATTATTTTTTTAATTTTGGTATACCTGTTTTTAAATCCTTTTTTCTAACCCTAACGTTTGTGTGCAAAAACACTGTTTATCATCTAGCTGATACACGAGATATGCAAGGTCTATAGATGCTTTCTGTCTTTTGGTTCATTGGTGACTCTAAATTGCTCATAGAAGAGAGTGTTTCTCTGTGTGTGGTTTTTCGTCTACGTGTACCCCTGCCTCTAGTTCTATGTGCGCTGCGATAGGCTCCAGCAGACCCCCGTGACCCCGAGCTGGGGAATACGCGGGTATAGAAGATAAATGAATAAATGTTCCTTAGAGGCGGAAACAGATTACAGGTATGACCGTCAGCTATTTGGCAAATAAAACACATCTCAGGTTAAGGTGTTTATTAACACATTGCACATCAATACCCGTTTCGTTTTAATTAATTGACTATAAATTTTGGTTTTCAGCTGTTTGTAGTTTATTACAACTCACCATCGTTAACAGCTTTAACAGCAATAGCCATTCAGCTTCCGATGCGTTACAGTTTTGTTTCAGAGAGCAAAATATATTTCATAAAAAATTAAATAATGATTTTTTTTATATAAATAATTTAGTTTTAATGTTTTAAATGTAAGTCATTAACCAGAAACATGCAGACGATCTATTTAAGTTTAATGCGGCGATTCTTCTTCTTCAAGCTTTTTAGCTATTTACAGACCAGCATCAGTTTTCATATCGCCACCTACCGTATCGGAGCATTTGAAAAGAAACATACTGATCCAAACACACTGCTACATAGACATACCGTATATAGCTGTAAAAAATAATGCATGTATGTGCATGTAAAAGGTGTACATGTGTTATTAGATTATTAAGACTTGAAGGTTGAAGCCGATTGACACTCAGCTGCAAACTTCCCCGGTGCATAACTGCACCTAGAAATCCTGTCCCTAAAGATAATAAACAGGACCGGTGATAAAGGTCAATCCTGCCAGAGACATGCAGCAGGAACAAGTCTGACTTTATGCCAGCAATGCAAACCAAGCTTCTGCTCTGGCTTTACAGGGACTGAATAGACCTTAGTAAAGGGCCTCAGACCCCCTACAGGATACCACAAGGACACAGTCGAATCCTTTCTCCTGATCCACAATGCACATGTAGACTGGTTGGGCAAACTCTTATAAAACACCCTAAAGAGGGTATAAAGCTGATCCAGTGTTTCACAACCAGGACGAAAACTGCATTGACCCTCCTGAACATGAGGTTCGACTATCGGGTGAATCCTCCTCTTCAGTACCCTGGCATAAACTTTTCAGGGGAGGCTGAGGAGTGTGATTCCCTGTATCTCTTATCTTTTTTTAAGAAAAGGGACAACCACCCCTGTCTGCCAGCCCAGAGGTATTGTTTCCAACTGCCACACAATGCAGAGACTTGAGGTACTCAGGGCGGAGCTCATCCACCCCTTGTGCCTTGCCACCAAAGAGCGTCCTAACTGCCTTAGTGACTTCAGCTTGGTTTCACCCCCTTGCCCCCAGCCACGTGTTGGTGGTGTTGTTGATCTTATTGAGGAGATCCTTGAAGTTCCTCTTCCACTGTCCAACAATGTCCACAACAAAAGTCAGCGGTCTCCCACCAACAGTGTTTATAGACACTTTGCCACAGTGGCCGCACCTATAATGGCCGCACCTATAATGGAGGCTGAAAACATGGTCCACTCTGACTCAATGTCCGCAGCCTTCCTCAGGATCTGGTCAAAGCTCTTCTGGAGGTGGGAATCAGTCTATAATGGGGTCACTTAATAGTTTCCTTGGGAAATCCCTAAAATTGATCTCCAGGTACTCCCAATTGTTTTATTAATAAAAGATAAAAGCAGACTTCTCGAAGAGAAGAAGCAAGAAGAAAAAAATATTTATTTTTGCAACAAGGTGGCTTCAAACACACACAAAAATGATTGCATCAAGAACTTTCCCTTTCTCATAGTTCCCCAGAAGCTAAATACATGTGAATATGTACTGTCCCAAATATTTTTCAATAGTAAAGACACTGTATTTCATTGTTATATTTTACAGCTATGGGCATCATGAATTTATGCAAATTATTAAATGAAACAACCTTGGTGGAGTAGTGTTTAGCACAGTCACCTCACAGCAAGAACCTCCCGTTTTCGATTTCCAGCTAAGGTGTCTTTCTGTGCAAAGTTTGCATGATCTCCCCATGCTTGCGTGGATTTACTCCAGTTCTTCAGTTTCCTCTCAAAGTCCAAAAACATGAACATTAAGTAAATTAGCTATTCTGAATTGCCCATAGGAGTGTTTGTGGTAAACTATCCAGGGTGTACCCTTGCCTTCTGCCCTATGTGAGCTGGGTTCTGCCTTATGTGAGCAGTTAAATGGGTATAGATGTGTGCTATTTTCTGGTGTTTTTAAAATAGTGCTTACTGGTTTAACTGCTAATTTAAACATGTAAAAGACATTATCTGTCAGATAGTCAGAAGTGGTTGAAAAGCAAGAGAAGGCTCTAAAGTGTAAGCATGCTAGTGTCAAGTGATAATGAAATCATTTACTTGAGGATAATCACATGTCAAACACTTCATCTTAATTTCCAATTGAATTTTTTGCAAGAAAAATTATTAGTAATAGAAATACTAACAGGATGTAAGGAATCCGCTGTCACAGCTAGTATAGAGAACGCAATTGCCTAAACAAGAAACACAAACTTGGCAAACAAACATATAAATATCAAACATTATAAATGAACATGAACATAAACTCATTTAGGGGTGGTGCGGTGGTGTATTGCATAGGATTATTGCCTCACAACAAAAAGGTCCTGGGTTTGAATTCCCTGGCACGGGTCCTTCTGTGCATGCGCAGACTCAGTTTACTTCCACAATCCAAAAACATGTTGATTAGGGATTCTAAAGTGCCCAAGTGAGTATGTGCGTGTATGTGTCGGTGCAATAGACTGGCGTACCCCTGCCTCTCGCTCTATGTGCGCTTGGATAGGCTCCAGCAGACCCAGTGAACCTGAATTAGGAAATAAGTGGGTGTAGAAGGTGCCTCAAAGGAGGTGATGGTTGGATAATTAAAAAACAAACAAACAATTTACGTTATATGTAATTGTTTGTTTGTAAATGTATTGAACTGTATTAAATTGTAATTAATGAATTTGAAATATATATACACAATGCACAACATTGGAAACAAAATTATTCAGATTTATTTTTAATATTAGCCAGTTTTTGGGGTAGAAAGTTTTGTTAATATGAGCGCATTTGTGTCAGACACGTAGCGCACTTATATATGGCCTCATTGCTTTCAACCAATGGGTTACAACATTGTTAGACTGACGTCACGGTACGGTTGAAATCAAGGAGTAGGTGCGACATATGGAGAGCTCGCGAATAAACATCGAAAGCGGTGTTTATGTATTACACATAAATCAGCGGACTACTGAAATGTAGTAGATTTAAGAAAAACCCGTTGTAGTCTTAAATACATCAAGTCTTAAATACATCAAGATGGCTACGCCGAATAATTGGGAGTGTGCATTATGTTGGATAACGGAGAAGCCGGGAAACAAATAGCAGTAGAATAGAGACGATGACCTGAAACAGGAGTGACACGATATGATCGAATATATACTAGAAAGCCAGGGGCTATAGACCAGTTTGCTCCTTCGGTTTATCCTGCAATGTCAGCCTTGCGCCTCGCTTCGTCCGCTTCGGTCGAGATTTCAGCACCAGCTGAGTTGGATAGTACCTACGTGGATTGCGACTCGCAAACTCCCCCAGTCTCACGTGTCGACTTTACTCATCCGCGTCCATTTATCCATCTACATCAGTCACCCATCCATATTGACTCAGGAGGCCTCGGCACAGTCCTGGAGGAAGAACTGGTTATGCTTACCCGGGAACGGGAAGAAGAACTGATCATTAACGAACAGGACGCAGATCTTTTATCTCTTTACCGGCAGAAAGAGAGGGACTTGGTTCTGGCTGCAAAACTCGGCAAAGCGTTGCTCGAGAGAAACCAGGAACTCACGAAGCAATATGAAAACATGACCAAGGATTTAAACCTTAAGCTGGAGGTAGGGCATTTTAATTACAACATGAATTAGCATGTTAGCATAGAAACAAATAATAGAAACGATCCATTATCCCGTTACATGTATAGCGTTGTGCTGGGAATTGCATTTATATTAATTATATTCCTTTTATAAAAAAAGAAAAACTGAACAGTCAGGGACACAACAATTAAAACATTTTTACTCAAAATCTCTTTAGAGCATGTATTTTATATAGAATGCCAAGTTGAATTGCACAAAAATATAAGACAATAGAAAAAAATACTGTATATGTAATCTCTGTACAGCCTGACCAAATACATCTTTGTAAAGTCTAATGAGTAAATTCTAAATATAATATTATTAGTTTGTAAAGAAGGTTAAAAACATTATTTACACGCCACTGGCTTACTAATGAGGAACATACATTTAATTATTTTAACCCTGTAGAGATCTTTCTGGACATTCATTCAATTCATTCATCTTCTATCCCACCGCACATAGGGTGAAACACAGGTGGTACACCATGGACAGGTCTCCAGTCTATCGCAGGGACACACACACAACCACACGCACTCACTTCTATGGGCAATTTAGAATCACCAATCAACCTAATGCAGATGTTTTTTGGACTGTGGGTTAGGGAGGAAACTGTGGGAGGAAACCGGAGTACCCAGTGGAAACCAACCAGGCCTGGAGAGAACTTGCAAATGCCACACAGAAAGACCCCATGTCCGAGATTTGAACCCAGGAACTTCTTGTTGTGAGGCAACCGTGCTAACCACTATTCCCCTTGCTGGACGAAACATAAAATAAATAGCATTACACACTGGAAAACAAACTGTAAAAATATAAAACTTAAAATATAAAATGTGAACTATAAAAAACATAAAATTAATATAAATACAAAACATGATCTCATAAAAGTGACTGACAAACATAAACATAATAAACAAACATTACACACAAATCAAGAAAATTATACTTATCAACATTATCAAAACATTAATGTAATTTACATTAATAAATGGACCCACAGAAACTTTTAGAAACCACTGTCAAAAAAAAAAAATAATAATAAAATTAAGAATAAAGCACAAACATTTGATACAGGTGTACCAGGGGTGACAGTGCAAATAAATAACAATGGAAAAACTGCCCTCCTCCAGTAATATAAATTGAAATATTATAAAATTAAAAAAGCAATTTACTGTTCTTTACTCCGAATTTGTGTTGGGTGACGACCTTAAGAATCACTTTTTGGGATCCTGAAATTTTTTTTGGTTGTGCAGAATTTGCATAGCTGGTCACATCCCAGACTTCGAGGTATCAATAGACCCCTGCTCACTGTTCTGTTTTTCAAAGCCATTTGAGCAACTACACAATGGCAGCAGACGGCAGCAGCAGATTCTGCAGCACATCAGCCAGAGAGGAAGCAAATAAATTGATTACCTCTTCACTGAAGCAGTGGTGGTCTCTCCCTTGCGTGGGAATCCTATTTTCTTCATTAGGGCATAATGTTGGCTAAAAAAGCATTTTTGTGTCTTCTCGGCTGTGTGTTTCTGGATGCGGTAGGCCCATTGCATTCGATAAATGACATAAGAGCTGTTTTTTTCTTGTATAGCGCCTGGTCATGCAACAGTGTTTATTTATGGTCATGCCACACTTGAGACATTTTCTCTCAGCACAGTCTGTGCTAGGCTGGTACAGCCGGAATCCTCAGCCATGCCAGAACCACTGGCCGCTCGAAGGAACCTGGAAACACCAGCTAGAGTTTAAAGCACCCCAGACATGGGGGCCTAAGGAGTAGGATTTAGACCATTAATTAGTTTAACTGTGGGAACAGCATTGAGTGCCCATCTCACTTGCACAGGTGGCCACCACCTGGTCACAACTTCCCTCTCCACTAGGAACAAATCTATTATTACGTGTCAGTTCTAGCTATACCAATCTAGCTATGCTTTCGCTGGGCCTTGGTTGCCGGGCAAGCCTGTGTATGGGACATCCCATACAACGCTTCATCCATCAGACATCCATTAGTGCTGCCAGCCATGGGCCACATTGGGAAGTCATGCAGTTATAAAAGTGATGCTGTCTTGCGTGCAGATGTCATGTCCCTTCTCCAGAAGGCTGCAATCAAAATTGTCCCCCAGCCGAAATGAGGCTTACTTTATTGTGAATGAAAGAAAGGGCAGTTAAGGTGGCCCTACCACCTTGCCCAGCTGGGGCTTTTGGTCAACTGGAAAAATAAATAAAACTTGACTCGGTCACAATGATGGCCCAGCACTTCCTAAAGATGTGGTGTTAAAATGTGTAAGCTACCTCAGAGGCAGTTTTGCTGTGTCCTGTGTGCAACTGTCAAGCAGACGCTGGGTTAAGGACAAACCCCTGGCTGCAGGGCATATTAATTAACCTCAAATCGTTGGCACATGTAACATGAAATGGTGGCTTAGTGGATGAGGTGTTGGACTGATAGCAGAAAGAGTGGGGTTTGATTCCCATATCCACCAAGCACTACTGATGGGCTCCCGAACAAGGCCCTCAACTCAATTGCTTAATTGTATAAAAGTGTGAGTTGCTCTGGATAAGAATAATATCAGAGCGGTGTACATACCCAGTGCATATCACAAACCTGCATACCATCTCCTGCTGTGAAAGCAGGCATGCTACTCCAGGCAACCTCAGCTATTCAGCTTTATTTGTAGAGCGCTTTTAACAATAGTCATTGTCTCAAAGCTGCTT
>JAOTQW010092134.1:0-10804 GCA_026260075.1 Sisor rabdophorus | reverse complement strand
CCTTGCCTCTCGCCCTATGTGCGCTGGGATAGGCTCCAGCAGACCCCCGTGATCCAGAAATTGGAAATAAACGGGTATAGAAGATAAATGAATGAATAAATGTACATGCTCCTAATTGCTTTTTTGATGTATTTCATAAGTCTGATAAACTGGAATCTCTGCATAGTGCTGAATGTTTAAGTGAAGCATTAGCATAAAAGCTGTGGACTAGCAGTTTTCACAAGTGAGTTAATTTCTCTCTGTTTAATTAAAAATCAGCAATTGGTAGCATTGAATTTCAGAGTTGTGTTTAAATAGGCTCCAGCACTAATTAGTATCACAAAACACATGCAGAATAATGCAGCTGAACTGCATGAATTTGTAGTAAAAATTCAGTTCTCTCTGTGTTTGTGTGTGTGTGTGTGCAAGGGTATAGAAAGACAGTGATGATGTGCTTTCTAACGTGTCTCTAAAACATTTGTAATCTGACGGTGGTACTTTAGCTTATCTGTGTGTTAAAATGATGTGTGAGGGGTTACAACCGATTACGTATCACTGTTTGCACACCTTGATCCTGTTTTTATTTCTTGCTTTCTTTAAACCCTCAGTGGGCTAATGCACATTTTTACTTATTGTCTGTATCTACAACACAATGGTATCTACTTTGTGTAACTTTGGCAGGTATCCATTAAAAAAAAATCAAGGTTATGTTAGATAAAACAGTGGTTATGCCTTTAAGAACCTTTATTTATTCTAGGACATAGATTTGTTGCTTAGGCACCACATTCTTGTCTAAGTTGACAGGTTGTAATCTCTCTCTCACTGTCGCTTTTTCTCTCTCTCGTTCTTTCTCTTGTTCAGTCTTTCTTGATCAGGCTCTCTAAACCATGATTACATAATTTTGGGATATGGCAAGTGATGTGATGTGTTTGTTTACATTTGTTCATCTATTACTTTCACCTCTATTATATCTATATATTTTTTACAATAAACTGACCAAATTCATCTGACAAAATGCTGTAGTATTGGTTATAGAAATCTTAAATTTGTAAAAATTTGGATTGATTTCTATATAAAAAATAATTAATTCATTCATTCATCTTTTTTACCCACTTATTTCCTAACTTGGGTTGACAGAAGCCTGCTGGAGCCTCACGCCAAGTAGGTCCAGTTAATCTACTTGATGTGAGGCAACGATGCTAACCATGTTCTTCCCGTGGGTTTACTCCAGGTACTCCGCCCGGTTTCCCCCCACAGTACAAAAACATGTACATTAGGTTGATCTGTGACTCTAAATGGTGTGTGTGTGTGTGTGTGGTTGTTTGTCTATGTGTAAGCATATATAGAGGATAAGCAAGTATAGAAGATAAGTAAATTAATGTAAATTTCATGATGTATGTCCATAACTTAAAATCTAGAGTCCAACATCACAAAAACCTTGCACATTAAGACAGATGTGTATTAAATAATTTGTTATAGAAAAATACACTATAAAAGCTTCCAGCAGAAAGGATGAATTTGTTGTCTTCTGTCATTTTAAGATGAGGAAAAGAAACAAGAACCGACCTCATTATCAAAGAGTTGTGAGATTATCCTGAAAATTATTTTTCAGGATGTCAGTGACTCAGTTTGATACTTTGCCAGCAATACTGGGGATCCATCTTCTGTAATCTGGTTGGATAATCCATATATTAGTTTATCAAAAGTGCATTTTGTTTATCAATTCTAAAGATATCATTGTGGATTTTGGATTTTGCCTGTGTGGTACTGAATGGTCAAAATAGTTTTGAAAATGCTGGCTATGCCTAAAAGGTTTCTGAAGATGGATGAAAGTTGCAGAGGGAGTGTGTAAACGTAATTGACACAAAGTAAGTTTAATAAATATGGACAAAAGTGAGCAAAGATCTTAATGCATATCATATTGACCACAAGAACCAACACTGGACATCTGACAGCAATAAACGCCCTTGCAAAATAAAAAAAATGACCTTGTTCCTCCTTGTTCTTTTTGCTATCAAAAATGATTAGATGTTATAAAAAAAGTTTAATCTTCTGTCACTCTCAGTAGGTCAAGAGGAGCTGATTGAGCGGGTCTTATTGTCCTCTATGCTGAACCCAAGTGAGCAGTGGCAGTTGTACAAGCACCATGGCCGCCACTTTACTTTAGAGTACCGGCTGCGATTCCGCTGTGACACCAACTATTACGGGCCGCTTTGCAACAAATTCTGCCGTGTCCGAGATGACTTTTTCGGCCATTTTGACTGTGATATGGTGGGCAGTAAAGTATGCAAAGACGGCTGGACAGGACCTGAGTGTAGGCAAGGTGAGCAAACCTTTTCTGTCATTATGCTATGTTACCATTTTTGTGGAAGCAGACCACACCCCGAATCTGTTTTACTTATTTTTAATTATTTTATTGTGGTCTATTTTCACATTTTATAACCCTGATAGCCCCAAACGGATTTGATTACTAAATATGCAAAGGCATGCTGTCAACAAAAGCCAAATTAGCTTAGCTCTAGTGTCCAGACTAATTAAATTGTTTTTTATTAATCATCTATTTTTAATAGAAAATGACATGTTTTTGGTAGATATTCGGTTACAATACTATAGCTGACCAGTTGTTAACAGTAACATATTTCAATTCTAACATCGGCATGGTGGTATTGAGAGACCATTGTTGCTCTGTGCAGCGCTGGTTAAGAAGCAATTATTATACAGGAAGAGATTTCAGACATCATTTAGGCCTTAAAAGGGAATAACTGCAGAAAATGCCATTACCTCAATCGCCCCTTTCTTACATTAATATAATTTCCTGTGTTTGGTAGCATGGAAAAAGCTAATATTAGCACTATATCATTATGTTCTAAATGGACATTGTTTACTAAATGCTGTGTCAACATTAACATTAATTCTGTGTAGTTCCAATTCTATTAGAATTATTAGTGAAAAATAGTAAATAAATAGAAATGCAAGTGATTAAATAAAATTAATAGTAAAGAAGGTGAGGGTGATTTTGGGTCACTAACTTCTATAAGTGATACTTTTTTGACATTGGTATGGTATTGGCAATACATTGCTTATGGTGTTACTGACATCATCTCTGTTTGTGTGTGTGTGTGTGTGTGTTTGTGTGTGTGTGTATGTGTGTGGGTATGTGTGTGGGTATGTGTGTCATTTCAGCGGTGTGTAAGCAGGGATGTAACATAGCCCATGCTTCCTGCACTGCTCCAGGGGAATGCACGTGAGTTTGAGCACTAAAAGATGAATCATTGTTTACTTTGTCTTAATCTTTTATTTACCCTTTTATTTCTCTCGTCCACCCTTATCGTCCTAGGTGTCATTATGGCTGGAAGGGTGAGCTGTGTGATGAGTGTGAAACATATCCAGGCTGTGACCGTGGCACCTGCATGGAACCTTGGCAGTGCGTATGTGACACCAACTGGGGTGGCCTGCTCTGTGACAAGGGTAGGATGAGAAATATTGTAAAATGTAAAATGTAAATGCTATATGTTAAAATATAGGCTATAGATATAAAGATCTGAGGATATATATGGAGTTCTGAATATATGCATAGTGCATAAAGTTTAGTTTTGTCCATGATCCTAGAAGCTCGTCCCAGTGGACAGCTCCATTTCTAACATTCTGCCCATTTTGTCTGTGCAGTACAGAGTAATGCCAAGGCATTTTTCAGTCATTAGATCCCTGTTGGCCAGGGCAAACCCACACATGGGGCTTTATAGCTTAGAAAGCCTGTAAGCTGATAGTCTTGGGTAAACACAATGTGAAATGGCTGCTGCTTTAGCAATAGAGAAGAAAACTGTTTCCTTATAATTCCGTGTGAGGGAAGAGCTGACAGGTGGGGATTATAAAACTGCAGAAATATTTGTTGGATTGGAAAAGCATCTAGCATGGAAATCTTAAGAGGTTGGTTGTATTACCAAATAAGTTTTTTTAATTTTAAGAGAATAATTTAGTAATGCTGTGAATTGGCACCATTGATGGTATTAAAATGTAATATTTTGCAATAAAATACATATTGCAGTACTTACATTTTTTTAACAAATAGCTACAAATACAACAAAATACAATGACTACCTCATTTGTTTTAATTTAGAAGCTAACACTAGAACAGCTAATCAACACTTCAATAGTTATTGCTGTCCACTCATGTTAACCTTTGTAAAAACCTTCTTTGGTCTTTGTTAGACTGCCTTTGTCTATATAGACTGCCTTCGTCAATATACTTCTGCAATGTCTGAAAATTTTATTCACATCCAGTGCTGCATTACATTTCTGCAAGATTTTATATTGATGATGGTCGAGTCAGACTTCTGTGCAAAGTCTTCTCAATAGGATGAAAGTGTGGACTGTGATGCCAATCCATGTGTAAAAATGCTGTCTCATGCTCCCTGAACGACTCTTCCACAATTGAGCCTGATAAATTCTGGTATTGTCATTTAGTCAGCTGACCATATTCTTTGGGCACATAACCTTGCTGAACCTGGCCAGCTACATCAACACCAGATCATAGCACTGCTTCCACAGGCTTGTAAGATAGACAATAGTCATGACAAGAACACCTATATGATGTTTCCCCACTATCCTAACAGTTTTAATGAGGAGTTGAAAGTTCTTAACCCATTTAAATAGTTTAAGCAATCTTCTTCTGTTCTGTTTGATGTATGTCAATTGTTTGACCCTTCTAAAGCAAACTAACATCTTTTCCACAACATTGGATAATCCATGACATGGTTGTGTAAAAAAAAGAGAAACTACACTGCTAAAACAAAATAATCCATACAGTAATTATCCAAACTACTAACTATTTCTTGGATGGTTAGTGTATGTATATCCAATTATATGAAAATAACTAAATGCTTAAGTGTACATCTATTAATGTACCTTTGTTGCACTCTTACATAACTGCCAATTTGTAGCTTGTTTATTAAAAGGGTTTGGCAAACCTCTGAGCAACATTTTTGTGGCTTTGCATACACAATCATGTAGTTCACTCGATTCATTCAGCGTGAAAAGTTATGTAATATTTATATAAGAACAGAATTTTGCATCTTTGAAAGTTGTCAAAATATTTTTGATTTACTAATACATTTATAAATACCATTAGTTTTTTTAAATTTTTACTTTTGGCTAAAGTGACAGCATCTTAACTCTCTGTCTCTCTGTCTCTCTCTCTCTCTCTCTCTCTCTCTCTCTCTCTCTCTTAGATCTAAACTTTTGTGGAACCCACCAACCTTGTAAAAATGGTGGTACCTGCATCAACACAGAACCAAATGAGTATCAATGTGTGTGTCAGGAAGGATTTCGTGGTCGTAACTGCAGCATCGGTGGGTAAAATGTAAAATTATAAACATTTTGTTAGACATTTTATTTATTCACCACAATGCAAAACTGTTTAATTCAGCAACTATGTAAATTACGTTACTTATGGCTACAGCTGGTTCTTAATCTGACTTTAAGTCCTATTGAAAATAAATGTAAAAATTCGGTGCAGTTTTGAGCTGCTTAGATAACAGTCACTAGGACTTACCGTTGTGCACACAGGTGGCAAACTCAATTCCTGAATTGCAACTGCTCTGAAGAATTTAGCTTCAATCCTAATTAGTTGCATAGCTATTCATGTTTTTGAGTGGTTTGAAATAAGGTTCAAATTAAACTCTGCAGGACTTTGGCCCTCTAAGATTGTTAGACAAAAATTCTGAAATATTTAGCCATTCCGTGGGCTTACCATCTTCAAATTAGGGTTTAAGCTTAAGAACAATATAGACAGGTAGCGGACATTGACCATGGTGGATAGACTGAGATGTATTGAATACTGGACATGGTAATGTCTTTTACTGGCTGGGAAAGACAATTAAACAATTAAATTAGTGTTTGCAGCATAAATTATGAAATATAAATTGTATCATTTGTTCTTACATCCATACATTACAGACATTCCACTTCCAAGTCTCTTTCCAACACCAGAGTTCCCACATTAGAGGAGGAGGAGACCTAACATTGAACCTAAGGGGACTTTTTATGTAACAGATGAAGTTAATAGCATTCGTTTAATAATAGCTACAGAGTTAAGACTTCCAGATGAAGTTAACATTTCAAGTGATGCAATGATTAAAATTTTACTAAAAGAAAAAAAAATAAGAAGGATGTCTTAGGGGCCTAAAAATGAAAATCTACTTTACTCTAATTACTTGGAGAAGTACGTGAGTGTGACTTGAGTAAGAGAAATAAGTATTTTGTATTTAAAAAAAAACTATTTAAAAACTACAGTAACTATAGTTACTGCATTACTAATTGATGTTTAACATTAGCATCTGGCACCCTTTCATGAGGAAAGACAATTAGAATAAATATTCCAAGAGCCATACCAATAATATCACATTCCAAAAATGTACAGCTATCGGTATCAGCAAATACCAGGAAAAAATATTGCTACTCATACTTTAAAAAAAAAATGGTATCGGTGCATCCTTAATAAAAAGTATCTCTGTCTCTCCTTTAGTCGAGCATGCATGCCTCACTTCTCCATGTGTGAATGGAGGAACATGTAAAGAAGACCAGACAGGCTTCAGTTGTGTGTGTGCAGACGGCTGGGCGGGACCCACCTGTTCACTTGGTACAAACACATGCAGGCATAAACACATTCATATAACGTAGATACACACAACTGTGTGTACCAGCATATTTTGTCATCTGTGCTAATCAGGAGCAGCTTCCATTCCCACAGCATGAGTCCAAAGAAATAGTGCTAAAATAACACTGATTTAAGTGGAAGTCAATCCAAAACACACAAACAAACACACACACACCCACAACCACCCAGCCTCACAGGAAGGAAATGCACTGATGTTATGTTGCTAGTAATCAAAGCATTAAACAACAGTTTTTTTTCTGTAATGTGCATTTTAATGAATATTTGGTTTCAGGTTGGTTACTAAAAGATCATATAATCAGGTATTCTAAATACAGACTTCCTGTTTCCTTGCCTTTTGGCTTCCTCAATTAATAAAACGGAATCGTTTGTAATAGTAGAGCCATGGTGTGAAAAAAATAAAACAAAAAATCCAATAATTCCATTTTAAGTATTTTTATGTTTGTCTGAGTTATTAATATATTCTCAGTGTAAAAGAAAAAATGGCACATTTATTCTGTGCAAATACACCTGTTTTAGGGAGATGGAAGGAAATCTGTGAACCACCACATATACACACAGTTAGTGAAGTTAGTGAATCTTTCACAATGTAAAAGAAAAAACATACCATAATTCCAACTCTAAAATTTCATATGGCACTCTTTCTCTTTATTGCTCTTTTCTATCCTCTCCCACTCTCCTTTTTTACTCACTCTTACTCTATTTCTCTCCTTTTTCTCCTTTTTCTTCATTTTCTGTCTCTATTTTCTCCATCTCCTCTTTCTGTCCTCCCGCATCACTCTTTCTCTCTCTCTCTCTCTCTCTCTCTATCTCTCTCTCCCTCTCTCTCTCTTTCTCTCTCTCTTTCTTTGACTCAGTCATTGTGTGTTTAATTTATCACTATTTGCTTTGAATCTACCAAAGGAGATAAAACTGAGACCTTAGGAACATTCAAGGGCGCCCAGACCAAAATCATTCATTTGCATTATACAACACCTGCTGCTTTAACACACACACACACACACACAGAAAGAGAGAGAGAGAGAGAGAGAGAGACACACACACACGTTTATTTTACTGTACTTCCTGTCACAACAACATTTTTAGTATGTGGACCAGGCAAATTTCCCACAATCTCTCAGTTGTGTAAGAATATTTGGTTCCCACCAACACATATCCAGACCCCCTTCCCTTCCCAGGACACACAAACACACACACACACACACACACACTTACTGTCAACCTGATACATTTTCAGACACTGGGTTACTTCACACCAGTGATGCATGTAATAATTCTGCCTTCAGGTGTTACACATGCAGGGGTTTTACACAGACATGCACTTACTCATTCCTAACTAATATGTTTCTGCTTACTTTTGCTGAATATTATTATAAGCATATATTAATACTTTTATAGTAGAATGATTTATTTTACTGACAGTACATTCACTTGCTTTAAGAAGGCAGTTATTCTTATAAATTATAGTTAGACATGGAGCTTTGGTTTCCTAATTACAGTTTATTTCTGTCTGATTTGTTGTTTGTAGCCATACTGCATTGTGACTCCCATCCATGTGGTCGAGGGGCAACATGCCTAGAGACTGTCCAAGGCTTTCAATGTCTCTGCCCACCTGGCTGGACTGGCAAGACCTGCCAGATAGGTAAAAACTCACCTAATATAAACATATAAACATACCCGTACATAACCTTAATAATTAGCCGTGCTTGTCTGTGCATGCCTGTGCCGCCCATTTACCTGCTTGTGCTCTGCTTTACCTGCTCGTTCTTGTCTAAGCCTGTTCATACCTGCCCTCTACTGTTTTTTTCTTTCTGTCCCCTCTTGTTTTGTGCTGTCTCTACCACAGTGGCAAACGACAATAAAGACAGTCCTATCATTTGGGACCAAACCAAATAACCTGCATCTAGTGAGCTGTGAAATAAACCCACTAGAGTGTGTGAAAATGCTCATTACTTCCTGGTAATATTATCTGACCTGTTATGCCCATGATATTAAGGCACTGTTCCAAGGGGAAATTAAATGATGAATCAAGTATTCAATTTTTAACAATGTGGAATACTAAAAAAATGACTTTTTTCAGTCATTTGGGAATAAACTTGAAAGTGAAAAATTCATCTTTAAAACTTTGATAGACAGGAAGTCTCTCCTGATTTTTTAAATATTTGGCAGTATAATAATTAAAAATCTCTATCAAAGTTTTCTCACGATGCCTGAGTTAAATCCAAGTAAATGAAGTTAATAGCTCTCCATATTAACCCTGATCTGACTAATTCATGGATCAGTGTGCAAACTGTTTAATTATTAATGTGGGAGGAATCCATGACAAACTAAATCACATTCGCTTTTAAAATAATGTCTTTCACACTGTGTTGCCTGTTATGGCCCACCTCAGTTTTTTTGCATCTTACACTTACTGTAGATGCTGTCCTGTGTCAAAGTAACACATTCTAACACCAGCATCAACACTTTTACACCAATTTGTCTTTCAACTGGAGGAGAAACCTTTTATCATCTACATTGATCTGTCCAGCCATTTTCTGTTCCATTTATCCTTCACAGGTTTGTCTATAAAATCCCAGGGGACTCATGCACAACCTATTGCATGGCACAAACACACATACTTACACACCCACCCACACTGTACAGACAATTTAAAGATTTTATTTTTTTCGTTTCTTCACAGACATGAATGAGTGTGAGACGGGCATCTGTGTCAATGCTCGGTCCTGCCGGAACCTGATTGGAGGATATCTGTGTGACTGCCTCCCTGAATGGATGGGACCAAACTGTGACACAAGTAGGAACTGGTTAAGATTAGTGTAATATGAAGCTTTAGTAATACTGTAAACACTGTAAACAGAGACACAAGGGATTAAAACTTTAAGGGTTGGGGTGGGGTGGGGTGGCCTAGTGGTTAAGGTGTTGGACTAATATTAGAAAGACCGGGCACCAAGCCACCACTGTAAGTTCGCGAGCAAGGCCCTTAACCCCCAATTGCTCAGTTGTAAGTCACTCTGGAATAAGAGCGTCTGCCAAATGCTGTAAATATAAATATAAACTTTACACTTGATTCTGTATATTTATGTAGTTAAGAAATACATCAGTTTTACTCAGCTATGGTCACTGTGTATTTCTATACACTGCTTTCCACTCATTGATTTTAATTAATATTAACTCAACAGGGAACACCAGCTGCCATGGATTGTGTCTGAACGGAGGACGCTGTGAGGTACACACACTGTTTACACTTTTGTAGTCTAGGGTTGAAGAACTTTTGAGAGGGAAAGAAACACATCTTTATTTTTATAAGCTTATAAGCTTTAAGCTGAAACCATTATGTGTAATATGCGTTGTGGATGTTACTTCTAACATCTAAAGTTAATTTTCACAATAAGTTAGAGTTACTTCATTAAAACAGTACAGTAGGACCTTTGATTCACAAACATAATTTACACTTTACGTATTCTAATATGTTTGTGACCTAAATTTAATTTCTTCTCAAGGTTTAATAGGAATACATTTAATTTTGTTCATTTATTGTACATAGACAATATTAAACAACATGTAAAAAAAACCTTAATCTATCTTGGAATAAAATAATACTAAAATACTAAAGCTAAAAAACCTTTAAAAAGGGAATACTTACGGTGGTGACATGACATGGCTTGACGGACAAGTGAAGAGGAGGGTTGGTGGGGAGGAGGTTATTGCGCAAAGGGAGAGCCTACAATAACACGATAGCTACCCCCACATAAGATGAGAGATTGCCTGCAATCACAAAATTGCCTGCAAAAACATCTTACAAATGTTTGTGAACCAAGGTCCTACTGTAACCTATTAACAAAAAAAAACTATTGCGTACCTTTTTAAAATGTTCAAATATATCAAAAAACATTAATTATAAGATGAATTGATAAAATAGACCGTAAATAGAATAAATGAATATTATAAAACATTGCACATTAGCCCACACTGTTTTAAAGTTGTGGTCACATGTGACGTTATGACATTATATTAGAATTACATGCCACAGACATAAGATGCAAATTACATACAAACAATATTGTCTTTTATGTGGTTGATTGGTGATTAGGTTGATTTCATTTCATTTCATTTTCTTTACCCGCTTATTCCCGAATCCGGGGTCACGGG
>JAOTQW010092125.1:0-10804 GCA_026260075.1 Sisor rabdophorus | reverse complement strand
AAGGAAGGAAGGAAGGAAGGAAGGAAGGAAGGAAGGAAGGAAGGAAGGGAAAAGAGGGAAAAAAGGAAAAATGGAAAAATGGAAAAAGAAATGAAAACATCAAATGAAAAAAGGGAGCGAGAAAGGGAGGAAAGAAAAGAGGAAAGAAAGGAACAGTGCAGAAGAAGAAGCAAAAAAGGAAAATAGAAGCAATGCCAAACAATGCCAAAGAAAGAAAGGATGTCAAAATGTTACAAAAATGATCATTTAGAATGAAATGTTTTGTTTATTCAGGTGTATGGGTAAATCATGGTCTGGGGACAGTTCAAATGGAGAACAACCATTTGGTTTGGGTCTACAATGCTCCTCATCTGGACTACTGGATTGCTGCTCCTTTTCCTTCATCATCAGGTAGACCCAATGCAGTTTTATTGTATCAGTTTATCTGCTCATTTGTTCCATAATAACCAGCTCATGTTATTCTTGAAATTTAGGTTACATTGGACACGAAAGCACACTGGAATTTATTTTATACAATGCATACATTCTTGTCCCTGTGGTGGGAGGTAGTCTAGCTATTGTTCTTGGATTGCTCGCTGTCATGTCAACATATTGTGGGTAAGGATGTTATCATATCATTTCTTACTATATGCATATTCCAATTTTTTACATACTGTAAAATATGTTTTAATGCCAAACAGTCGGTACTACATATTGAATTCTTACATCTGATTGGCACACTAATGAATATAAGCAAATTTGAAAATATGCAATGTTAAAAATTAGCCAATGCTTATAGGTATACGGTAGGTATACCTTTATGGCAGATGCACCACATACATTTATTAACACATAAAGGTCTTTGCACATTGATGCAGCTGATAGAAATAAACCAGGCATACTGGACCCAGGTGAGGAAGCTCCCACTAATTTGTTAGCAGTTAGCAGTAATTGAAACACAAAATGCAAGCAACACCAGCCCGTCAGAACCGAGTCTGGATCAAGTTTGTTTTCCAAACATTAAAAAAAGACACTTTCATGGGTGTGTTGGTAAGATTTGCACAAACATTGGGAAATATAGCTTATAGGTTGGTGTTGTTAGTCAATATAAAAATTTTTTAAATATATCAGTTGTGCCCATCCAAGAGGGTAAAAAGTAGTTTTTGCAGTATTACAAATTCTTACATCGATTAGAAACCAAATTAATTTGTAGAGCTTATTTCCACATATGTGCCTTTCAGTCTAGGTGTATTTATTTATATCTGGATTTATATAAATCAGTATATATTCTTCGTAGGTCATCTTATCATAAGCAAAAAAGAGTCCAGGGGCGAAAAACAGCTATTCAGAAGACTACAGGTAAAAACAACAGCAATGAGAAGTTGGACATTCCTTTTAAAACTCCTCCATCTCACAAGCACAAGCATCGGTCAGCTGCATTTCAAAGTACATTTATCTGTAAGAGGGATAAGCTTAAGATGAGTAAATTCAATAAACAGATGGGAAAAACTGGCCTGGCAGACATCCCAATGCATGAAAACAAAGATAAACTGGAGACTTTAAAATCTTTACAGAAGCCAAAAACTGTCAACAGTAATAACCTTGTGATACCCGTCTCTCTGCATGAAAGCGTGTTTCCAGAAAACTTAGTTCTGTATAACCAGTCCATAGGTTTGACTCAGGTACCAACCTACGGCACAACATCAGACCAAGGATTAGGAGCTCGGTCTGCCACACTGCCTAGAAAGGCAGTCCAAAACACAGACCCAGAAAAACAAACTTTACCAAACACAAAATTAGTCTCGGAGGTCAAGCAGCAAGCTCAAACTATGGAGAAACCATCTGGAGAGCCCACAGCAAAAGTATGGAGTTACTTGTTGGAGTCTGTGTCCGTCCCAGACACCCTAAACAAAGCTTTTCAGACTTATCAAGGGGGGTCTGAGCAGACACTACTGGAGCTGTCTAAATGTAATCCATTTCCTCATCCCAAAGCCTGGTTTGTTTCTCTGGAAGGAAAACCCGCTGCACAGGTCTGGCACTCCATTGTAGACCTTCAAAAATGTCAGCTTTTAATCACTGACAGCCATGAAACCAGTCTGGATTTTAACAAGCATCTTCAAAAGCAAATCCAAAGCTATCCCAGAGGAAACACAGCTCAAACACAACCAGTCTACTCGGCGGATGCAGAACTGAGCAGCTTAAAATGCCGTACAATAACAGATTCCACATATCAGGGCAGCAGCAGAAAGACATCCAACTTGACAGAAGAGAAATGTGATAATAACATGTTATATAAGGAAAATGAATGTGCACCAAGCCCTCAAGTACAAGAGCTGAAAAGGGTAAAAAAAAAGCCAAAAAACACCTGGCACCTGAGAGAGGAAAGGCCACTTATGAAACTAAACTAAAAGCTTATCATTGTTATTATCATTATCATCATCATCAAAACTAAAATAAAATATCTATTTATTAATTCAACTAAATTCAAATATTTAATTTCAAATATAACTTTGGTGAACCATAACATTCGGCAGAAATCTTTATCCAGAGCGACAATTATCTCTTTTACGCAACTAAGCAATTAGAGGCCTTGCTCAGGCCCTAGCGTTGGCAAATTGGTGGTGATGGGAATCAAAGCCTGATCTTCCATTTAGCAGTTGAACAACTTAACCTTCTATTACTTTCCCATGTGAAATAATGTGAATTTATGGATCTCTCTTTGCACACTGACATATTTTTATGGCTGAACTGTGTTTAAAAATTTATAGCTTTCTAGACACATTTGTGGCAATAATTATAGGATGTTACAGACGTTTGGCAATTTGGTGTAATTTTACACTGAAATTGTAAACTTACCCATGCTTTACTGTAAAACAATTTAAATCTGAATAAAGATAATTGTATACATGTTATTCTCATCTACTATTCTACTCGAGCATAAGCCCTTATAAATTATATAGCTTTCTATCAGTTTCTATTAGTTCTTAAAAGCTGGGAGTATTTAATTGTAATAAATAAAACACAAGCGCACTGTTTTTGTATTTACTTCTCTGTTTTTTTATGACGTTTTATAAAGATAAAAATACATTTTTGCGGCTTAAAATCTTTTGTGGGCATTTGCTGTGGACATTATTTGTAAGACTTCAAATTGCATAAGGAGTCTTTATGCATGCTTAACATATTTGGTAATAGACTGCATTTCTGTTACCTGTCTTGCCTTTTTCATATGCGAATAAACAATCAGAACAGTTGTTGCCTGTCTAATCTGTGTTTAATTCTGGGTTTGTTTTTTAAGTAGAAATCTTTTTTGCCTTGATTTGACATGATCTTATTAAATTTGTGGATAAATATGTTTTGTTTGGAAGATATAAGGAGTCATTCTTTTATTGACTCCTGATTAAATGAATTCATTCATCTTCTATACTTCTTTCCTAATTCAGGGTCAGGGGGGTCTGCTGGAGCCTATCCAAGAGCACATAGGGAGAAAGGCAGGGGAACACTCTGGACACACACACACACACACACACACACACAAACTCACGCGCGGGGAGAACATGCAAACTCCATACAGAAAGACCCTGTGCTGGGAATTGAACCCGGGACCTTCTTGTTGTGAGGCGACCATGCTAACGACTATGTCACTGTGCCACCCGATATGAGGAGTAAAGAAAAACCTAAATGGATGTAAATGTAACCTTGCACAAATTAACTTTAGAAAAACATAATGTTACAGAACTGTACAACTGGTTATTAAGTGGTTTCATGGAATTTTGTTTATTTAAAACAACCAAAACAAATCCAATATGCATACTTGCCTGGCTTTCAGTGACCAATCAAATCTAATGAGACATCAGCAAAGTATACAACATAACATAAATAGGTAGATAATAGACAGAGGCGTATTGGCTGTAATTTAGCTTCTTTACTCAAGACACCTAACTGTAAGTTTTAAGTACACATCTTGATTAGTTGGTTCAGACGTGTTTGATTCCTGCCCTCCAGAACCGAGTTTGGCTTATATAGAAGTAACTAGGGTATATACCCAATTGCTCAGTTTTAAGTCGCTCTGGATAAATGTAAATGTAAAATGTATGATTTGTCATGTTGTTTCTATTAGGGTCACACTTAGACGAACAACCACACACAATCACACCCGTTCATTTATTCATCTTTTATACCCGCTTATTTATGTTTTTGGACTTGAAGCGCGGAGAGAACATGCAAACACCCGGCAATCGAACCAGGGACCTTCTTGCTGTGGGGCAAATTGTTAACCAATACGCCACCGTGCCACACAATACAGTAGTTTATTTATTAGTATTTAAATGTTTGCATCTGCCACCAGTCCATTCAGCGCCACACAGATGAACAACCACACACTACACATAAAGCATTACAGAGAAAATACACCAATTCTATTCCCACCTGCCCAAGAATAATACTGCAACTATGACATCTTCCAGAAAGGTTCACTCCTGTAGGATAGGAAGGGGGGGGAGGAATCACCCACTATACGTTTAATGATTACTGATTAGCAGCTTAAAACCAAGAATTACATTTACATTATTTGTGGCCTCAAGTGCTATGTATTGATAAAATTAAATCTTCAAAGAGGGCAGCAACCAGTTAATTCCACGAAGACCATGTTTAAATAAAACTCACCTACACTATTACAGTTCCGTTACTAGCCTGGACAGATGGCACAAGTCAGGCATACTATAAACTACTTTTAATAGACTAGATTGCAGGTCTTGGGAAGTTTCTGCCCATTATAGACTTCTGTTCAGCTAGAACATTGTATATTGCAATTGTTGGAATGGTCTTTGAGCCAGCTCCACACATTCTAAGCAGTGCCAGGTCAGTAAAACACTTATTTCCTGTAACAATATTGTCAAATCTGTTTCTGAACACATTAGAAAATAATGCTAGAATATTTCATGTAGCTGGATGAAAAAAAAAAAAAAAAAAAGTTCTTTTTCCTGCCATGTCTCGACATGCTTTACATAAATAATCATTCCCTCTAATTATTACCCCTTAAAATCACTTTGTCCCCCCTCCTTTACACACACAGGTTTCAAATGTTCATGAGAACAACAACAGTTTCACCAGAACACCGCTTCCCAATTAAAACTAAGATTTTTTTGGTAAATGTGGGGGAAGGAAAAATAAAAAGGCATGTAATGCAATACAGATTTATTTGAAGAGTAAACATGAGCTCATGCATTTTTTCCTGCATGCCTATTTATCTTCCAGCTGTTCCTGTGTAAAACAGCATACATGTATTTAACAAAGCATTTACAAAAAGTTTAGAAAGCTAGATGAAGCCTAAAAGTTTGAAGATTTCAAATATGAAATTAATCCGATTCTTAATATGCAACATTTAGCTCAAGCACATATTGGTCCTGTTGATAGAGCCCACCTAAATTATAAACGTGATAGTTATTTAGATTTTTGTCATTCTATCTCAACACTTGCGAGGCTGTTGAATGCAAAAGGAGCGCTGCATGTGCAGTTTCTCTACACCGGGTCTCAGCTTCCCATGCCGCACAGACACTGGAGTCTCAGGGAAGTCATGGCCCAACTGCAGAAGCAACAAAAAAAGAAAATTACATCACTATTAAGAGGAATGTTCTCTCTTGTATTTTCTCTGGGTACTCTTGATTCCTTCCACAGTACAAAAAAAAACATTAGGTTGTACATTAGGTTGATTGGTGATTCCAAATTGCCCTAAATAGGAGTGAGTGAGTGCATGTGGCCCTGCGATGGACTGGCGACCTGTCCAGAGCATACCCCCTGCCTTTCACCCTATGTGCGCTGGTATAGGCTCCAGCAGTTTGTGAATAAGAGGGTATAGAAGATGAAGGAATTAATTCAGATCACTTAAGGAAGACCTACTCTATGGTCCTCCAGAAGATCAAGCAGTTTTAAGGAAGAACTTATTTAAAAATATATTTAAAATAAAAAAATTCGGCCCGACATGTTAGATTAGTTGAAGCAAGATCGTGCTACAATTGGTCAGCACAACATTACCGATATTTGAATGGCTGAAGGGAAAGTTGTTTATGTTTGGATTCTTTCCAATTATTGGTAAAATCACAGAGAGATTAGCAAGTTCTTACTAAATATGCAACTGATTTGAGTTTCAGGTGGTCTACATATTATAAAAAACACCCAATTTTATTTATTAGGGAAAAAAGGAGAAAATTACATTTAGGATGCAGTCCAAATTTTACAATAAGTTGATTGTACATGTGCATAAAGTAGCATGTTAAGGCCAGACCTTTTCAAGGGGGTTTGCCATCAGAATGCCCATTTGCTGCATCCGGGTGAAGGTGGTCAAAGACCTGCAATAAACACACCTGGTTGAGAAATGCACCAACAATGCATGCACTGCCAAGGTCACTTTATATACTCTCTATTGCCCAACTTTCAGTTCAGCTTTGTACCTGGGTTTATCTGATCTCTTGTTTTCCTTTTCTGGGGTTCCACCATCCTCGTTGTTTTTCTTAACAACTCGTTTCCCTCCTGCTTTTACTGAGGTATGGGGAGGAAAAAGATGAAAATGCTTATGAGAAGCTCTGCTAAAGAATTAATGGCCCAGACATGAAGAGACGCTCTTCCTTGCTATAAGTTGTTACATTACATTGTTACATACATGTTACATTAATAGACTTTTGCACAAGCGAGGGAAAAGAAGGGCTCATATTACTTGATTAAAAAAAAGGTACTATTAAACAAAAGTGCTGCGTTTTTCCTAACGAGTCAGATACAGGAATTAAAAAAAAAAAAAGTTAGATTACTATAAATTTAGTAGCTGCTTGTAGTGGGTCAGTTTGGGCTAAATTGAGACCTCTGGAGTCCTAATTTTTGAGGATCAAATGCTGGCCTTAAAGTTTAGACTGCTTGAATCTTAAATAGAAGACAGAACTTAAGGACCCAAGACTAAACAATATCCTGGCATTAATCTTATCTTAGATTCATAGTAGCATGTAGTGCATATTATACTTTAAATATTTTTATATTATGTATTGTATGGCTAGGCTTTATAAATCATGCAACATTTAGGAAGTTTTTCCCAGTTTTACATTCATGAAAATCACACAACAAGTTTGCCCATCCCAAAACAAGTGTACACTGTGTCCAAACCAGCCTGATGACTTCCTTAACAGCCTGCGGCAGTAGGATTTGCAAAATACAAGCAAAAGCTTTCATCTTTTAGATAGCAACAATACTGGGTTAACCAAGTTACATTTATTCATCTATACCCGCCTATTCCTGAAGTTTTTGGGGTCACGGGGGTCTGCTGGAGCCTCTCTTAGTGCACATTGGGCGAGTGACAGAGGTTTACCCTAGACAGGATGCCAATTCATCGCAGGGCCACACAAACGCACTCACATTCACTCTTATGGGTAATTTTAATTCACCAATCAACCTAATGATCATTCTGAGGAGACCGTGCTAACATATTGCCACCGTACCGCCCCACAATCAAAATAAAATAAAAGTCCAAGGCACCCCTGTGTAAAAGCCAATGCAAAATTATCCTGGCGTCCCTTCCTGTTATACAGAAAGTCAGAAAGTTTCCACAACTCAACCACAAAAACCACTATAAATTACCAATTTAAACTAACCTGTCGAACTGTACTCATCATTACATTTTTTTAATCCATTCTTACATTTCCACTCGAACAGAAACGTCAAAACAACAAACTAAACACAACCCGTCCCAAACACTTTAAAACACATTCACACACCTGCAGGAGGATGACCAGCCTTCAACGATAACGTGTTCCTCATCCCAGCTTTAGACATCTGCTCGCCTCTTAAGGTTTCCAATCTAAACACACACACTGATCTGCAGCCTGTTTTATACGCTTGAAATAAACACAAGTCTGAGGAGTGTGGAATGTGGAAAGCCTACAGTGTCAAAATGCGTGCAAGCAATTAAACAATTTTGAGCTCTATAAAAGAATATAAAAAATAAGAATCATGAAAAAGATCAACTTATTTCACAAAGTGATCGCTATATACACTATAAAGATTTTTAACACACAGGGAAATATTTTCAGCCTTCATTTCTACACTGCCAAAAGTACCAAAATCTGCTTCAATGACCAAGATGTTACTGTGCTTAATTGCTTAATTGGCCAGCAAACTTGCATGACAATTTATGGGATTTTAATTCATTTATTTATCTTCTATACCCACTTGATCCTAAATGGGGGTCTGCTGGCACGTACCCAGTGCACATATTGCGAGAGGCAGGGGGTACACCTGGACATGTCGCTAGGCCACATACAGACAACCACACACTCACATTCACTTCTGTGGGCAATTCAGAGTCACCAATCAACCATGTTCATGTTTTTGGGCTGTAGAAGGAAACCGGAGTACATAAAGGAAACCCATGCAAGCACAGGGTGGACATGCAAACTCCCCAGAGAAAGCCCGGGATTCAGACCCAGAACCTTCTTGTTGAAGTGCTAACCACTACTCCACTGCGCCACCCTGTTGGGTACCTAAGCAGGGACCTAATTCCTTTCTGCTCCGTGAGTGTGTATTACAGCCGACTGTTCTCTGTGACTTCAACTTTTTGAGATAGAATTATGCAAAGAAACAAATTTAACTGTGCTGTAAAGTATAAAAGACAAAAGACTGTGATTGCTAATAAAACAGCTCGAATATTTCCATGATATCTGTTTTATAAGATATCAAGATGGACAAAGCAGTCACACAACCAAAAACAGTTTGTTTTGTTAAGCATCATGTCTAATGTTACGAAATGTTAATGCATCCTTCTCCCCATGTGACCTGTCATTTCAGCTTTTCACAGGACAGGAAATCCTATTCTAGGAGTTTCCATTTTTGTGTGCCATATGAATGTGTGATTCAGTCAATTAATGGAGTAAAAAAACTAAACCTCATGTCATTAAAAGCCAACCTAAAGTCTTGATTATTAGGTAGTTTAAAAGATAATTACATTTACAGAGTTACAGAGTTTGGCAGACACCCTTGTCCAGAGCGTCTTACATTCTCTTTTATACAACCGAGCAATCAGGGATTGATGGACTTGCCGAGAGGCCACAGTAGTGCTGGTCTTTCTGGCATGAGTTCAAAATATTAACCACTAAGCCATATTAACCACTAAGCCAGTATTAACCACTAAGCCACCCCTTTGTTAACCATTTCTTAGTGATAGAGTAACCACATATTAACATGTTTGTAAACAACATAAAATTTCTATTCATTATTAGTGCCACTTCTATTCAGATAAATTCCAACTGCTGTTCCTATTTGTAGGTTCTTTAATAAACATAGAATGATTTCCTCCCACAGTCCATAACATGTACATTACATGTTGATTGGTTACTATATATTGCCAATAGGAGTGTGTGTGTGTGTGTGTGTGGTTATGCTTTTGTGTATAGCCCTGCAATGGTCCAGGGTGTACTGCTGGCTTTCGCTTTATGTGCACTGAGGAGACTCCAGCAGACCCCTGTGACCCTAAGTTAGGAAATAAGCAGGTACATAAGATGAATAAATGTCTATACAGAATTTTATTAATGACATTTTTTGCAGATTTGTTATGTAACATCAAATAATAATTAAACATCTGTAAATATAAGCAGATCATTTACTCATCCCTAGTAGATACTTCTTATGATTAGTGTTGAAGTGGAAATACGAAAGCCCAGAGCCACTTTTTTTAGAAAAAATCATATTTTGAATAGTTAATTCATTTTCTCTACCTGCTTATTCCCTAACAGAGGAACACAGGGGTCTGCTGGATCCTATACCAGTGCACATAGACCGAGAGGCAGGGGTACACCCTGGACAGGTCACCAGTCCTTCAGAGGACCACACATATACAAATAATCACACACACTCATGCCTATAGACAATTAAGAATCACTAATCAAACACATGTACATGTTTTTGGATTGTGGGAGGAAACCAGAGAACCCAGAGCATCTGAAACCACACAGTCCTGATGTTAGGATAAAAATCTAGGACTCTGTAGCAGGGTTACACTTGTACATAATCACATGTTAGACTTTTGCAAGTCTGTTGCCACAAAGTCAGAAGCACGCTATTGTCTAGATTGTGTTGTATGCTGTACTATTACAAGTTTTATTTGCAGGACATCGGCGTGAACACATGACATGACAATGCCACTGTGTCAACCAGTAAATCCATGAAAGCAAAGTCTGTTTGCTTTGTTTGAGGAAACTTCACTGTTACGACAGTTTTTGGAAAATCTAATACTTAACAAAAAAGACAGAATGTGGTAAGCAATGTTACCTCAATTTCTACGATTTCTGTGGGCATGTTTCATGTGTATTTGATTTTAAAACATGTTTTTAGGTTAGATTAAGTAATGCACAATGCATGTAGTTATGTCTGTAAAAAAGCAGGAAAAAAAGAAAAAAATTTCATTTTAAAAACCAGTTAAGCCAGTTAATGATAAAATATATGCAACAACAATTTATATTCTGTATTTTATTACAATTAAATTCTTTTTTTTAAAACATAAATTTATCTGAATGCTTCAGCTGATGTGTGTGTATAAAATACGCCGTTTTAAAAAAGATGAATATTTGTGGGATGAAATAATCAGTCGGCCGAGATAATTACAATTTCCACAAGGGGGCGCTCCTACTACGTTTCGGCGGACTGCAGTTCTTCACAGCGCGGTTAATAGCGTTCAATCATTCTTCTATATCCGTTTATTCCTGAACTTTTTGGGGTCACGGTGGTCTGCTGGAGTCTATCCCAGCGCACATTGGGCGAGAGGCAGGGGCTACACCCTGGACAGGTCGCCAGT
>JAOTQW010092089.1:0-22204 GCA_026260075.1 Sisor rabdophorus | reverse complement strand
ATAGCTGGTCTTACCACGGTCTTGTACACCTTTCCCTTGATCCTAGCTGAGATTCTGTCACACATCACTCCTAACACATTTCTCCACCCATTCCAACCTGCTTGCACTTGCTTCTTTTACAAACTCTCCATCGCTCTAAACTGTTGACCCCAAGTACCTTCTTTACTTCTTCACCCTGTAATCTTACTGTTGGTTAAGGCTTTGGACTGCTGATTAGAAAGCCATGGTTTAAAATTCCAACCACACCAAGCTGAAACTGCTGGGCCCCAGGACCCTCAACTCTCAACTACCCAAAAAAAAAAAAAAACAGTGAATGTAGGTCACTGTGTACACGGGCATCTGCCAAACTCTAGAAATGTCGATATCAGAAAATATATTATTTGTCATAGATTCTTAATAGGAAGATCAGAGTTCAAAGCAAACTCCACACAGAAAGACCCATTAATAAGAAGTCCCCGAAAATAAGGAAAGGATATAAGGTCAGGACCAGGCAAGCATGAAAGACGAACTCAAACTAATAATAAATGATGGAATAAAACACTGTTTAACTGGTAAAAATGGGTTAAGGAAACAAATTACAGGCATTTTATCAACAGGTCCAGTCCAAAGGGGGGTGGGGGGGAATGAAAAATGTGTAAAATGCGATGTAGCCAAGCTTTCTTGGAAATAAATAGTGCAGAAGTCAAGCAGACACACTTGAAAAAACTTGCAAATATTAAACAAATGCTTCAGGCTGCATTTTCTGCTGAAAGCTACCAGAGTGTGCAAAAAACTATTTCTCCAGGAAACATCGTCATCTTTGGGGCAGCAAAAAAACTTTCCCAGAGTTTAAAACACTTGGGACAAGTCAAATCAATACAAAAGGGCCAGCAAAAAAGACCTGTCAGCGTTTGGCTAAAATTCCAGGGTCCTGTTAATGTTGCTATGGCGCACCACAACCTTAAAACACACTGGCGAAATATACTTGAAGCTTTGCCGGTTGGGCAAACTTAGGACAGCTGCAGGAAAAAAATAAAGAGCACATGTACGACAAGAGAAAAAAAATAAACTCACCAAACAGATTGCTCAAGTGGCCTTTCTTGGAGACGGGACGCAGCTCGTTGGAACCCCAGGCATAGTGCTTGTAGTTATCCCAAGCAAACTGCATCATCTGAGGAGGCAAAAGGGGAAAAAATGATGTAGTTAAGGGTTGAGGATATGGCTGTTGCAGTTAGTCGACATACTCAATGGCATATTATTATGTTAACTATTTGAGAATTTGGCAGCTATGCAACAGAAGGGTTTCCTATTCTGCTGTAAACACCAAGGAACAAAAACATAGTGCTAAGAGATTGCTGTGTGTTCACATCAGTATTTTGGCTTCATTTATTGGTCAGTTTTAAAGGGTTTAAAACATAAGTGGCACAAAGATTCTAAAGTATTTAGCAAAAAATAAAAGGCTGGTTTGCCCTTAAAGTTTGGTTAGCCCCGGGCAACACACACAAACACACTTCCAGTCCTATGGGCAATTTAGAGTCACCAATCAACCACTGCGCCGCCCAGGCAAAAACACAAATTTATTTGATTAAATTTTCCAAAGGTTCTAAACTTTCAGCATGCTTTAATAGGCATGGCAGATTGGTGTCTGGGCCATTGCCATGAGGTTGGGCATTTAAAATTAAAATATCTTATCAGATGGGCAGGCAGTCAGATTGAAGCAGATGTTAAGCTAATGTGCATGTTTTTGGACTGTGGGAGGAAAACAGAGTACCCAGAGGAAAACCGCGCTTGGAGAACATGTAAGCTTCACACAAAAAGTGAATTGAACCCAGGATCTTCTTGCTTTAAGGTGAACATGCTAAGCACTACCCCAACACACCGCATTAAATTTATTGATGATCATTTTACATTTATAAATTAAATTAAAGATTCGCTAAAAACTAGTTGGTAGTGGCAGCTCTGGCTTTGAGAAACTGTTTAATTTAATCCAAGGAGAAATGTTCGATAAAATAAGCTGCGGCCAACACATCACCACTTTTCTTCTTCCTTTACTTATGTTTTCAAGCTCTTCATCAAAACACCTCCAACTTTCTGCCATTATGATACATCACCCTTGGATACATTAATTTTAGCTCAGCTTCTTGGGCCTTTAATCCTAACTTTTGACAGAACTACAACGAAGCAGAACTGAGCAGACGACATATTCTTTCAGCCCAATCAGTAAAGAAGGACTACAGAGGTTCCGATGCGAAAAAAAAACATCAGTGACATAAACGAATACGTGCAGAGGTGGTAAATCGAGACTCGTAAAAAATCTAAACCAGAAGGCAGAAGTGTAAAACTGGAAGTTTCACGTACTGTGAAACTAGTAGAACAAAACCGTGTTTCATGGTAAAGGTCCAAAAAGTTTGGTCTTGTCTTGCCTTTCAGTGTTTCAGTGTCTGATCTTCAACGACAGAACAGCCGATAAGACTTCCTACTCTGTACGGTAGTCCTAAAATTTCTCTAATAATCGATAAGCAGAGCAATAAAACCAACCCTGCGTCTCCTGCAGCGAGTCTCCTGCTGTTTTTAGTCCACGTGAAATCATTTGCAGCACAGCATGGAATCCAAACCCGTCTGACCGGCTCCGTTAAAATTAGATCACTTTATCGACTGCTAGTTTAAACTCAGAGTGCGGCTTCATCAAGGCCTCCTTAGCTTAGACCAGAGATGAATTTGTTTCAAAAATCAAGTCTGAAAGGAAGCAGCTCTGAGACCCTTAGCAGTCAATCAGAAGTACTGGTGGAGTTCCTCTAGATCTGTCTCAGAGCTTCCATGGACTAGCGGATAAAATTGTACTGAATCTTACTAAAAACTTGCAAAACAAGTTAACAATTCCAAACAATATTATTGCATGGTCTCTGCATGATTTAATTTATCTCATTGAATATGAATAAGCATTTGCACTGCACATATCTTAAAAAGGGGCAGCGCAGTGGTGTAGTGATTAGCACGGTCGTCTCACAGCAAGAATGTCCCAGGTTCGATTTCCAGTCAAGGAGTCTTTTTGTAGGAAGCTTGCATGATCTCCCTGTGTTTGCATGGGTTTCTGTTTTCTGACACATGACCCTGAACAATCAGGTATAAAAGATAAATGAATAAATGAATATTCTCAAGTGGTCACTTGTGGAATAGCAAGTATCCGATGACCACTTAAAGGAAAAGTGTTTAATGGGAGACCTCAAACATCAGAACAAAAACCGGCATTGAGACAGATTTGTCAAATACTTAAATAGGTCTATGTCAGTTTTTATGACTATTCTCATTACGAATGCATTTCTTTTCGCTTGTGTCATGCCAGCTAAGTAACCTTTATCATGTTGATGAAGATTATGGCCCTAAAGGTGGTCGTTACCGAGGTAGCAATTCCTCATGAGGCAGTCAAGAAACTGGGAGAGAATTTGCTGATGCACAAACACAAGCTAAAAGATCCAAGAAACCTCTGGGACTAACTTTTCTCTTTAATTTTTGTCATAAGGTAGACACGTCAGCAGCATGGCTCAAGACTGCTTCTAAAACCAATGATGATAATGTCTTTCTCTCTTTTCAGCTGAGTATGATGGGCGCAGAAACGCAGAAAGCTGTACAGAGAGAATAAAAGCTCGTAAGGTCTCTGCAGGCATAAAAGGAACCAGGGAAACCTGCAAGTTCACAAAACAATTTTTAGCCTGTTGAGGTAATTTTTTTAGAATATGAAGGGTGGTACAACAGACCCTAGATGTTTATGGTGTAAAAACAATTCGAGTAATCAAGTCACCAACCCTACCGAATACAAATATCTGATAATCACAACATAGCTCACTTATTGATAGTTTTACTTTTCCACCTTTCCCCAATGAGAAAAACCTTTGCTGTCAGTTGTTGGGGGCTTCCACTGCAGCTAGAAGTTCAGGTAAATTAACAATAATCAAATATGTTTAGCAGCAGTCGCATACTGAAAGAAATCCAAGTCAAAGTAGAAAGCAGCATAAGGAAAAATAGATTGTATACGAGAAGATAGCGGGAGAAATGGCAACCATATTATTTTGACAATCCAACGAGCAAGTGGTAGAAAGAAAAAAAAGTACTTTGATCACATTTTACATGTACATTTCTGGAATTTGGCTGTTATGCGTAGACTCACATTTGTCACTTTTTTATCCAACTGAGCAGTTAAAAGTTAAGAGATTTGCTCAAATCTAGTTTAGTGCTACTAGAAATTGGACCCACGATCTTCCGATCAGCAGCCCAACAACTTCAACACTAAGCTACAGCTTCCCGTGTCAATGATGTAGCAGGCTCTGCTTCCAACAATGGCTAAACAGGGCCAGTTATAAATGAGTGCCTTCCTTGGCTGAGCACCAGTTCTAACTCCAGAACCAGCCCTTGTAAAAAGCAGTAAAGAGCTCTCCTTTCGAGGCAATTTATTACTATTGTCATAGCCATATATTTGCTCTGTGGGCTCTGTTCAGACATAGTGTTGATTCGGGATAACAAAATGAAGATAAGCTTTTCCAGTGAAGGAAGAAAATAAATAGGCATGTAGTCCAAAAAAAAAAAAAAACATCTAAGAGAAGGACTTTATAGAAAGTATAAAAAATGAATGAGTTTATGGAAGAAAGTATAGAAAAGGAATTAGATCTTAATTTTAAAAATTAGATGTTGTAGTGGATCTTGGCACTGGATTTAGATAAACAAGCAGATTACCAGAAAGGAAGCCATAACCAGTTTTAATTTTTGGTATATTCTTCCACTAACAAATTGGACAGCTTGTGTAAAGATGAAATACGCTTGAATTCTTGCCACTGTATGATAGGCTGTGTATTGTTTGCTCATACTTCTCTGTAAACAGACCTAAAGCACAGTTTGTTATACTATAGCATTTGGCATGCGATCTTATTCAAACCAACTTACATTCAAAACTGAGCTGTTTGGGGTTGAGAGCCGTGCTAAGGGGCCCAGTAGAGGTAACTTGGTGGTGTTGGGAAACGAATTCTTTCGATCTAATCCTAGCAGTCTAACACTTTATATCCACTGTGATGCCACTTTCCTCAAAAATAAAAATCATTATCTTTTATTGTTTGTGGTAGTTAACATTACTTGTGGGGCCCACAAACCTTGAACAGACAACAACAGGAACTGTGAAACCCCAGTTCCAAAGATCTAAGTGAAAAAAAGGTGTACTGGAAGGAGCAGATATTAGGAAACAGGGTTGATTGTCTATGTGTGGCAATTGACTGGCAACCTTTCCAGGGTGTTCCCCTGCGTCTCGTCCTATGTGCACTGGAATGAGCTTCAGCAGACCCCAGTAAACCCGAGTGAGGGAATAAGCAGGTATAGGAGATTAATGAATGAATGAATAAGTAAAACTTTATCGAGCTGATGCAGAGGTTCAAAGTAGACAAGACTTTTCGGGGGCAGCGATGACGCAATAGCCTGCTATCCAAAAGTGTAACTGGAAAAAGAGGTGGGTTGGAACAGCTGCAGCATCATTAATGGAATGGAGAGAGCTCTCAGCCTGTGAATTGCAGGTGCCGCTGAGACAGCCAGGTATTTAATCTGCATGCATTCGCTCTTGAGTGTGATACGATGACACACTCAAATGGCAGACCTGAAATAAACATCAACAGACCTTGAAAAAATGTTATCATCCTTTTAAACCATCATATTTCAAAGGACATACTGGCTGCATAATAAAAATCGTGAGTTGAGTTACGGCCACTAATCTGTAAACAGATCTGTTCTTTTCATGTATACATATTAAAATGTGGCAAATAAAAGGTTTATTTTAAATGTGTGTAAGTTGTTGGTGTTTGACATGAAATTATAGAACGATTACGAAAAAAAATCTTCAATGCAAGCCATTATTTCATTTTTTTTTTTTTTTAAGATTTTTTGTGTCCAAAAAAATTTAGATTCACGGCAACTTTTTGTTAAATATATAGATAGAAATGCAGTTTAGCAGTTTTTGGGTTATTACACTTAATTTTGTGATCTATTGATCCATTAACTAGCTGTTTGGATATGAGAAGGAAGGCACTTCCTATGCTACTGAAATACATGTTGGTGGTACAACGGAACACGGTTGCTCCATCATACAAACAGATCCTGACCCACGGTTCTGCTTTTACATGGCCCTTTTCTAAACTGGAACTTTAAATTTTTGTTTCTATTTTTGTTTTAAAGATTGCAGAATTTAATTAACATAGATGAACAACCACATCTTTGAGAGTCCTCAATCAACCTAATGTACAATGTACCCGCAGTAAACCCACGCAAGCGCGGGGAGAACATGCAAACTCCGTACCGAAGGCGCCCTTGCCCAGGGATTGAACCCAGGACCGTGCTAACCACTACAAGACCGTTTCGTAGTGCAGTGTATATTTTAGTTAAAACTTTTATTAGGTTGGTAATTAATTTATTTTGGTGTTGCTTAAACCATAGATGCCATAGGCCTATTTGTGTTAAAATCAAAGTTATTTGATCAACGTTATTATCTCGTAATAAATTATATTTGTCCCCTTTTTTGCCAATACAAAAAATTATCCGATCTGTGATTCATAAAGCATAATATGGGCTGAACCATGAGCTTTGTTATTCGTTGCACCACTTCTACGTATGCTAAACATGCTACTAATAAATAAATATATAAATAAATAAATAAAGTGTTTGGTGCTTAATTTAAAGAAAGTGCCCGATCCACTCAATATGGTGCAGTTTGCTGGATTGCAAAATCTTGAAACCGAGGAGAAACTGAAATATGCAAACAACTCGGCCCTTAGAAAGCAGAACCAAAACTAGGCGTTCCTCCAGAATATGATACTCTGCAGCATGTGCTATTTCTGAAAGCATGTCTCTCTTGCCAGAAAACTGCTACATTGAGAAAAACGTCACTGCATGAGACCGACCAAGTGGAAACAAGGGTGTGTTGATAAAATCCATATCCTGTGGTGGCAGCATGTGGCCGGTGCGAAGCCGGGTTTTCATTATAATCGTCTTTGATCCACTAAAGAGTCGATCATAGAAAAAGCGTCTCGTTATCTCTGTGTGTAAGCAGCGCTGGTTAGGGGGTGTGAATAAGACACTGTAGGATTTCTTATAAAAAAAAATTTTTTTAAAGCAAACATCCTGCTGTATTTAACACGAACATCTTTGGCCCTGCCAGCAGGTAAATACAAAGGAAAAAAAACAACATCTGATCTTCAGCAACAATACAACCATAAACATCCTGATCTACATTCGAAAAAAGGAACTACGTTTATCGGTTAAATACACCATCCCAGATTTTTTAATTGGAAACAAATTATTGGTTCCTCTTTTGTTTCTTGGCGGAAATGAAATGAAACAAGCCCAAATCTTTTAAATAGTTGTCATTTACAAAAAGTATGCGGTGTATTTGATTAATTTCATTTTAGAATGTAAACATTTTAGTTCTGCATTTAGTATTTTATGGTTTATGTTCCAGGTTTGTTTTAGGTTTTTTTATTGTTTCCTTTAATTTTTTAGCGACTTAAAAAATGTATAAATTGTACTAAATCTTGCATTGTTTTCAGGTGCTTTGTTCTGAATCAACTGCAGGAAAAAAAGTAGAAATTGAACACGGAGAAAGGAAGAACATCCGAAAATTGGTTTGTCTCTTGAAGTCCTTGTGTATGAAAATGTTTGTTACAGACACGCCAGGTTTTTCCTCAGCGTGACGTTCGCCATTTCCATACACTGCTCACACACATTCCCATAATTACATTACCAAATGATAAACAGCAATCACATTCACTTACGCATTGTCTTTCACCCAAGGAAAATGGAGTCTTTTAAGGATGAAAGACGGACAGTTCCAAGTTCCTAGATCAACGTTCTAAGTTCCAATTTCTAAATTCCTAATATTTCCAGCATTATAAAAAGGACTGCCAGCTCCGTGATAATACAAAGGGCCTAAACGGACTCCTAACGCTTTAGGCATATTTTAGTGACTTTTCTAATGATTCCTATATTCTGAGGTAATCAGTGATTTACCGGAGGTTCTTACTATGGTCAAAAGTTTTCCAGTTTCCTTCTGGTTTCCCTGTTCAGAATTAGTGATCTCTATTGGATGCTAATCTTAGTTCCAGGTCTGCTTCCTGCTAAAATGGCAGACATGAGCATCGCACACATCTCCTGCTGCCAAATTCATTAATCATGTGAGATTTTCAATATGTTGATCAAAGTTCTGTGTTTAATATAGCTAAAAGCGGCCAATTCCCCTCGTAGCCTAATTGCCAATGAAAAGTGAAGACCAGGATAAGAGAGATGAACGTCCACTATGGTGATACAGGTACAACTGACACTAAAATATCAAACCTTCCTCTAACCTTCCATCTAATTACAATGATTATATCTAATGACTTATAACCACTTCACACCCCTACACTGTTCCCGGAGCAAAATATATCATGATAAAACTCTGATCAATACTGATGATATGATTTGATGACACATTTCTAATATTTCAATACAAACATCACATAACTAAATAATGTTTAGGCATTGTTTGTCTTTACATTTGCCCCAACCGTGTAACTCTGCTTTTCATTTGCCCCAACCAATGTCCCAGGCTCTATTTTAAACAGCCGCCGAATAAACACTGCTGTAAGCGTCATCTACAGATGCAAAATCATAACGCTTCGAGTTGTAGCCTTTCGACTAGACTTTACTTGTTTATTCGATTTTCCCAACAATCTTTATAGCTTTTTATATTTTTTTTATTCTATATATCTAAATTCCATTGCACTGAAACGCTTTCACAAAATACTGTAAGCTTCACAATTGAGTTTTAGCAGCCATAAAAATGATACATCTGGATCAAATAAACCAGGAACAGTTCTGATAAGGATACAGACGCACACACACGCGCGCACACACACACGCGCGCACACACACACACAGTTATCCTCTGCCAAACAAAGGGCCAGTGGTTTAACAACCCTGTTAAATAATCTATAACCAGCGGTCACCTGGTCATAGGATATATCTTTCACATGGTGTAAGATCCGGCTGATAGATCATTCGCAGTGTTTGTGTGGTCTGTATAGATATGGTCTCCACAATTTTGGGATATATTACAGCACCACAGACAAAAATATAAAAAAGAATCACCTAATAAAAGAACCACGACAGTCAATTGTCCTTTTTGAGCATTAGGTAGATGCCCTCTATCCACAACTACCAAAATGTATCTCACATTTTCTATTTTTATTTTACATTATTAATTCACCCTTTTTATTACTAATTTCATTTGCCGTTACCATCAAACTTGCTACATATGCATTACATTAACTTCTTAGATGTTTTTTTTGCCAAACACTCACCTAAAAACTCAAGAACAAAACTGTCCCTTGTTGCCCTCATATTTAATCTATACATTATTTAAGCAGGAGAAAACACCACATGGACGTAACCAGGTACAGATATTAAATTACCCCTGAAAGTAACACTGATACTTACAGTCCTTTGAGTACACTTTTCTAAGCAAGTCTCAAGAAACCTGTAGATGGCCAAGTGCCTGAAGAACAGGTGCAACACAAAAGGTAAGCATGACCCATGCTGGCACAAGGTCCACATCCCACCTGGTGCACTATGAACACACACACCCCACACACACCCCACACACACCCAGCACAGCAGACACACACACCACAGACACACACAACCAACACAGACACGCGCACACACACACAACACAGACACAACACAACACAGACACACACACAGACACACGTTTGCTCTCTCTAGAACAGAGTTCTATTGATAAGCTGCCAAGTGCACAACCTCCAGAGGTAGCATTGCCTCGTGGCTTAACACAAGAAGTTGAGTAAAGTTACAGCCGTTCGCTTGGCACTCTGACACAGTGCTGAGTGGTAACCGAGTGTCAAACACTCCAAACTCCACTATAGCCAAGACCGGAGCGAAGCCAAAGGACACCAGAAACAAATTTTTAGACATGCACCAGGCTGGGAAGAATCTGCAATAGGTAAACAGCTTGATGTAGAAATCAACTGTGAGTGCAATTATTAGAAAATGGAGGACAAACAAGACCAGTGATAATCTCTCTCGATCTGGGGCTCCACACAAGATCTCACACTGTGGTGTCAAAATGATTACAAGAACGTTGAGCAAAAATCCCAGAACCACACGGAGGAACCTGGTGAATGACCTGCAGAGAGCGGGGACCAAAGTACAAAGGCTACCATAAGTAATACACTATGACCCAAAGGACTCGAATCCTGTAGTGCCAGACGAGTCTGCCTGCTTAAGCTAGTACATGTCCAAGCCTCTCTGAAGTTTGTCAGAGAGCATTTGAATGATCCAGAAAAGGATTGGGAGAATGACATATGGTCAGATGAAACCAAAATAGAACTTTTTGGTAAACAGTCAACTCGTCGTGTTTAAAGAAGAAAGAAGGGATGCCAAGTTGCATCCAAAGAACACCATACCTGCCGTGAAGCATAGGGGTGGAAACAATATGCTTTGGGGCTGTTTTTCTGCAAAGGGATCAGGACGTCTGATCCACGTGAAGGAAAGAACGAATACGGACACATATTGTCAGATTTTGAGTAAAAACCTCCTCCCATCAGCAAGGTCATGAAAGATAAAATGTGGCTGGGTCTTTCAGCATGACAATGATCCCAAACACATTGCCCGGGTAACGAAGGAATAATTTCACAAGAAGCATTTTAAGGTCCTAGAGTGGCCTAGCCAGTCTCCAGATGTGATTTTCTGGATTTTTTTTTTTATTTTGTCTCTCATAGTTAAGGTATATCTATAATGAAAATAACAGACCTCATCTTTGTAAGCAGGAGAAGTTGCACAATTATTGGCTGACTAAACACTTTTTGCCCCACTGTGTAATGAGCTTATAAATGCAAATTACCTGCCAAGTTTGCCATACACATCAGAAGTTTAGTGGCATTGTAACTTTTATCACCGTCAGACTGCAGAGAATGCTACACTGTGCAAAAAACTCCAACATAAGGAAAGCCAAGAAAGCCCTGGCTGAAGGCAGAACACCCTTCCTCCTGACTAAACCAGTTAAGCATTACAAGGGCAGAGTGTAAAAAGGCAACTTCATCAGGACTCTCGTACTTACTGCCACCCTGCCAACTATAAACCCGACAGCTTTTCGGTTTGTTTACAGGTGACGGTGCAAACTACACAATTACATCTTATTGGTTTCTCTGAAACAAGATCCTAGTGTCCTGCAAACAGGATCAGTGAGAGAGCCTTACACTTTGGAACTGAATAGGAAATAAAACCAACAACACTTTTCCTCTTGTATACCAACAAGGCTTTGCATTCACTGCTTGTTTGCATAGCTCGCTTACCCAGGAGACTCATTTTCTATGATATTTTTTCCACCTCAAGTTTAGATTCCTTATGAATTTTCATGACCTATTAACATCTTAAAAGTCCCAGTATTGCCTTGAACTCCGAAAAACATGTAACAGATTGACCCAAGCCATTTGTTTTGTTCTGGGCGCATATACAAGTCTTTCAGGGGAAAAAAAAAAACGACAAAGATGTTTAGTGTCTGGGGGGGGGATACTGGGAATTTCTTGCCACTTTTAAAGCACATAATAGTAATCAAGATAACAGTTTTCGTAAAAAAAAATAAAAAGATTTAAGTTAGAAATATTGCCCTCTGGTCTAGAACATAGATTTAAGGTACTGCAGTCTCACCACATTTACCCTTCCATTTGTCATTTGGCAGCTGCCCCATTATAAGCAACCTATGGTTATCTTGTTTGGGTTTTTTTATCCTACTGAGCAGTTGAAGTTGAAGGGCGTTTCTTAGGGGCCCAGCAGAGGCAGCTTGGTTGGGGAAACCAATCTCCTGCTTAGCAGGCCAACACCAAGGACCACTTTTCTACACTCTTACCTTTATGTATAATTTATGAAGGTATGTAGATTTTTTTATTTAGATTACTAAATTAGTAAATATGCTAACCCATAAAGGTTTTAAAGGAAAGGCTGTGTAAAAATATGAATATATCTAATGATGCATAAGGCTTTGTGTTTGCTGTATAGCTATTTGATTTCTATTTTTACATTTAAAGTATTGAAATGCATGTTCTCCCTGTGCTTGCATGGATTTACTTCAGGTACTCTGGTTTGCCTTCCAGAGTCCAAAAACTATTAAAGTTAGGTTGACTGGTGATTCTTAATTTCCCATAGGACTCGAGTGTGAGTGTGGCCCTGTGATGGACTGGTGACCTGCCCAGGGTGCACCCCTCCTGCCTATCACGCTTCAGAGAACTGGAATAGGCTCTAGCAGAAACCCCATGACACAAATCAAGGGAATAAGGGGTTATAGAAGATAAATACATAAATGAAGTATTGCAATGCATTGTTTTGCAATATATTGTGAAGTATTGTGCCGTGATGTGTATCTTCATCGTAAGGCTCTTGCCAACACACGGCCCTACATATGTCTATTAGAAAGAAATCATCAAGCTGGAGGAACATCTGCATAATTGAGGGTGAAGCAAGAGATTTGGATAAATTTAGATAGAACATGCAGTAGATACCTGCCTGCATGCTTGCCTGGATGCCTTAAGTATTAACATATGGACCATGTCAGAATCTATAAAGAAACTGCTCACTTAATGACACTATTGGTTTTAAATTTCATGAGTTTCGATGAGCTCAAGAAAAAGCGTTGAAACAGTAGCATCCTGTGGGGTGGGGGAGACCCTCCAATGTTATGAGTAGGACAGGCAGCACAAAACCCCCCTCAAGAACGAAGCATAAAACAATGACAACAAAATGACATTGTTTAGTCAGGCCCGGTTCCTGCCAACTAACGAAATGTGGCGAGACATACTGGACAGAGGAGGAAAGGATTGTTCCATTCTAATAGTATCACAAGGTAATAATCACTTAATTTAGTTTTTTAATGCTATAAGGCTTCAGTGGCTCAAACCGTGACCATAGTCGTATCAGATGCATAAGCACACAACATCTGATCGTCCAACGGCTTTGGGCCTAAAAATGATTCTGACATTGATTTCCTTTTTTCAAAACAATCACCATTAAAAGCTTTGTGGCACTCACGGGGAAACTCACGAACGGCAGCCTACCTCCCACGGTGGTTGTTTATTCTTATCCGGCTCCTGATCATCAGGATTATTTTTAGTCTCTGCGTGGGTGAATTATCACTGAATAGTAAAGCAGAAATGCTGCTGTTAAGACGTTCTCAATCAGGTCTAAAGCTTAGCAGACTTTTAAAGAAAAATGACCTTAGAGTCCTGACCACATCCAGGCAGAATCAGTGGCAGGACACCGGATTAAGTCAAAATGTTAAAAAAAACAATGATTATTATGGCATGTCTTGATAGAGGCAATGAGATTAGGGATGGTGGGTGGGATGGTAACCATAAAGAATTCCTGCACTTCCTTGTTGCTGGTTTCTATACTCAACCGGAAAAATACCAGGAGATTTAAGATAGAAATTGAAAAGATTGGCTCAAAAGAAATGCAATAAAATCAGATAATTGGGAGACTGTGTGCTTTCATTTTTAAATCAGGGATTGACAAAGTTTACAGCCAAAAGCTTCCTTTCACAGCAAACTAAATTAAACAAACTAAACCACAGACAGCAGAGAAGTTAAACCAAACAAATAATGCCAAAAAAAATCGTATTATTTAAATTTACAGTGATTACGTAAGTATGTACAGTAGCATTTGGAAAAATGAGCAGACTTAATAATCACAAAATATTACTTATAGCTTTAAAAATAGTTATTATTGTCTACCACTATAACAAAAATAAAATAAGGCATTCAAAAACTAGATTATCAGAAGCCGACACCCATTAAAAAAATTGATCTTTTTTACCTTTTTATTCTACAGTTTGCCTGTACGAGAGGAAAATAGAATAATTGGAACGGAAAAAAACAAGTAGATTTGAGTTTTAGAGAGAATCAGCAAGCAGGATTTGGTAAATAGTTGATGGTGCAGATTTTCTCACTCTACTAAAAGCCCAACTGTATTTTATAAGTTAACGCATCATTAGGAGTAAATAAATTGTTAAACGCACAATAATACAAATTTAGGCTTGTGCCGGAGCACTTGGATTTTCAAATGCCATGAAATAAACTGCCTTTCCTTCCTTAATTAAACAATTTCTTCTGATTTATTGCTTGCTACACTAGTGAAACTAACTCAGACACATGCGGTACAACTACGATAAATGCATGCATTAGTTTTATGCAATCTGAGGTAATTTTCCTAGGAGGAAAATACTGACGTAGGCAAAGGGGAAATGTAAATTTAAGGCAGCATGTTTTAACAGCACGTCTCTCTAGACATCTTTCAGGAAACACTACATGTTCACAATGGTGGAGATATTGTGAACATCGATTAGGCAAAAAAAAATAACAAGATATTAAGCAAAGATGTTTCAGAAGCCCTAGAGCATACTGATAAATGGCCTGGGTTGGTAAGCTGAGGCTGTCTGCTGATTTACATCTCATTAGCAATTGGGGAAAGTTCATCCTTAATGTGATCTGCACAACTGTGGAAGTGAGACACAAACCACAGGTTTAGGAACTCCTTTAGGAACTTTGGAGAAAATAGATTCTCAAGTTATAAAAAGACTATTTTTTTACACAGCTTTATAAAGATGCAACTTCTCAAAAAAATGACCAAAGTTACCAAAATGGTAGAACTCGACAAAATTGGAGCTCTAAAATATGCATGAAATCCCTTTAAAAAAGTGTTCACAAATCCACCTACTTGCACTTTCTGACTTTTTTCTAACGGCAACGGGAACAAATTCCATTCACAGTTCAGGAGTGAATCAGGGAAACAGCGAGGAAGTGATATTACGCCTGCACCTTTAATATGAATCAATCTACTCGAATATTAATTGCAATCAAGATTTTAATCAAATTATACAGAAAGTCTATTTGCAGCCAGCATTCAAAAGTGCCCACATGTGCATTGCCTTGTGTCAGCACAGTGACTAGAAAATTTGCTATGCTAACATTTGCATTTCTGGCATTTGGCAGATGACCGTCTTCAGAGCCACTTACATTTATCGCTTTTTATACAACTGAGCAATTAGAGGTATTAAAGTACAAGTACATGAGCTCAGTATCCGAGTCCATACCAATACCAGGGTCGATACTGGTGCATCCTTATGATCTTCCCAACAGGAACTTGCACACAGAATTGCATGGCCGACTGTTTATTAATTGTCTCCAGTATTAGATTTTAATATAGGATGTTATATCTCATTGGTTAAGCTGTTCATGCTTCTGATCAGAGCATCATGTATTCAATTCCAAAAACTATCTAAGTTAGCACCACCGAGCCACCACTGCCGGTCCCCTGAGTAAGGCCCATAGCATAAATGTACGTTGCTCTTGATAAGGGTGTCTGCCAGAGGCAAAACATTTGTTCCTGTATACTTTGACAGAAAAACACACCCTGACATAGAGACTGCTGCATGTTTCTATGTTGCCATGTTTGCAAGACAAGCTATGAGTGGGTTGTAAGCTAAATACTGTTTACAGTTGCTAACATGCAAGTGATAAGAACATTTATAGCTGTTCTTCATATAGCTAGATCAGATAAATTTGCATAACAGTTGCTAATACAGAAAACAAACTCACTTGCTTTTACCTCTCACATTGTTTGAAATGTTGTTAGTTACTTACTCTAAATGCTTCAGAGTGCACTAGTGTAACCAAAGCATTTATAGTGGCCATTCTGGTTTGCTATAATAAAAACACAATGCAGCGTTGTTAACAATAGTGGTGATCTATAGGGATTAAAACCTACGATTTGGCTTGCAGATTACTTTTTACTTTTTCAACTTGCGGGTTAATATTTTCATTTTTAAAGGTTGCAGAAAAACACAAATTTTACTGCCGGATATCGTCTTTTTAATTAATTTTGTAACTTCACAGAGCAGCTCTGTTTATATGAAGTGGGCATGTTACCCAGTTATTGATGTCAGATAAGGGCTTAAGCGATAAGCAAATCTGTCTGGAAGTTTATCACTGAGTGGGAGATGTCCGGTGCGACAGATACGCCCCCTCTGTACAATTCACACAAGAGTGGAAGGTTAAGAGGCACAATTTAACAGTGACTAAAAAGAATGCAGGAACCCAAGTAGACTGAGAGACTGCTTAGTGCCTATTATCTTTATTTATTTATTTATTCAATTATCTTCTATACCCACTCATTTCCTAATTTAGGGTCACAGGGGGTCTGTTGGATCTTATCCCAGCACACATAAGGCAAGAGGCGGGGGTACACCCTGGACAGGTTGCCAGTCACAAAGGGCCACACAGATGAACAACCATACACACACTTACTTCTATGGGCCATTTACCAATCTATCTAATGCACAGGTTTTTGGACTTTGGGAGAAAACAGAAGTAGGAGAAAAAAACAGGCAAGCGCAGGAAGAACATGCAAACCCCGCACAGAAAGACCCCTTGCCCGGGAATCTAACCTGGGCCCTTCTTGCTGTGAGGCCACTGTGCCGCCCTCATTTTCAGGTTGTTTTACATTTTAATGGATGAGGAGTGATTATTTTATTTATTTAAATTTGTCAATTAATTTATTTTAGCTAAAATCATAGGTACCATAGGTTTATTTATGTTAAAATCAAAGTTACTTAATGGAAGTTAACTGCCAATAAATGCAAACAGAATACTATTTGTCTTTTTCCCCTTTTTTGCCAATCCGGAAAATTATCCGATCCGTGACTCAAAACCATGATGTGATCTGAACCATGAGTTTTGTGATCCGTTACACCACTAGTCAACAATGTATTTGGGGTTTTTTTTCCCTCCAGGTAAAATCAACAGCTGACATTCAGAAAAAAAAGCAATCATGTTTTCAGTTCACCATCTTTGACCGGCTAGGTGTTGACAAGAAATTTTAGAAAAGAAGTAAAACATTTTCACTGTTCTGAATGGATGAATAATATATCATATATAAATAATAGTGTCAGATAACAATAATAGTGTTAGATAACACAGCTTTAGCTGATTGCGTGTGTCTTTTTTCACTGTTCTATAGCTGCATTATTGATGCATCAGTCAGTCTGCTGATAGTCTGTGGTACCTTTTGTGGTTATTCTATTACTGGGCCTGTCTAGACAGATGTAAATCGATTCCAAAAATAAAAGTATGACGTTAGACCTGATCAATGTAGGCTCTGACCTGGCCCAATTTGATTAAATTTCCAAATAACCATCCCTCTATTTCTAATAAATCAGGAGCATATTTACAACTTGCAATAGAGACATCACTTTAAACATCGCTAGAAAGTTTTCTCTCTCCTAACTAGTCTCAGTCCGCCTGAGCCCTGATCGAACCTTTGATTGCTCTGCTTTAACGGTCTTCTGCCTTGGCTGTAAGAAAAAGGAAATCCATCAAATCTATAACCATCCCAGGATACAACGATGATCTTTTTGAACATACTGACCTTTCGGACATTAAGCTTTTGGCCTACATTCAACCTGCCACATACCATACAATTTACCTTTTCTTACAGCGGTAGTAAAGAAAAACAATGTCCCTGGTCAAAACGACCCTGGACCCTTGGTAGCACTGTAAATGTAAATGTACCAAACCAGATTTTACAGTCGACATCCTCTGCTTTATCTGCATCCTGTCTCAGCTGGAAGAAAAAGAAATCCATCGAATTCAAACGAATCGCCGTAAAGCAACGGTGTGACTTATTCCTCATAGAAGTAAACCATACTGACCTTTTCTTACGTTCGACTTTTATTTCTATGAACCTACAAAAATTATTATAAAATCGCATACTAATTACTCCAAAATCGGCAGCGTGGTGTCATAGTGGTTGACCTCACAGTAAGAAGGTCCAGAATTCGATTTCCAGGCATGGAGTCTTTCTGTGCAGTGTTTGCACGTTCTCTCTGTACTGGTGTGGGTTTCTTCCGGGTAATCCAATTTTCTTCAACAGTCCAAAGACGTGCATTAGGTTGATTGGTGATTCTAACTTGCCTATAGGAGCGAGTGCGTGTGGTTGTTCGTCTATGTGTTTGGCCTTGCGAAGGACTGGTAACCTGTCAAGGGTGTCCCACTGCCTCTCGCACTATGTGCGCTGGGAACGCAGAGAATTTGGAATTGGTTAACTATAAATGTATCTCAATCAAACCGCGAGGCAATAAAATGTATTTATTTTACATTTACAGATTTTTGGCAGACACTTCTATCCAGAGTGACTTACATTTATCTATTTATTTCACTGCGTCACTAGGGGTTAAAGGACCTCGTTTAGGGGCCCACGGTGACGGTTTGGTGGTGCTGGGATTCGACCCACGGCCTCGCTGGTATCGGTCCAACACCTTAACCACCCCTTCCCCCTGCTTGACCACAGCACCTAAACCACTTAGCCGCTCCTACTTTCGGCAATTTTCAAATATTTGTCGTCGTTTCACCACCGGCGTATGTCCACCCTGTACCTACAATCCTAAAATCTGGGCAAGCTGGAACGTTAAGACATCCCAGTATTTACCCCACGTCCTAGAACCCGGACACGCTTCTTGTCTCGCTTATTTATTTTAACAGTAAGAAATCATGTGATTTCAGACTGAGTTTATTTCTTACTTACTGACGCTGAACTTTACACCCAAAAGCCTACCTGTTAATCTCCAACTTTGCAACATGACGTCAATATCTGATCACAAAGTAAAGCTGTTTGGTGGCTTTTTCACTTTTGGAGGATGGGTTCTGGGGGTTTGGGGGTTTTCTTTCCATTTTCCTGTTCAGGAAAACAAACTTCCTGGATTTTTACATGTAATGGTAACAGAAGTACAAGTGGCCTTCATTCAAAAAAAAAAGCTTTACTTTAACATTAATTCCATGCTATAATAAAAACTTTTTCAGGCACCTGGATTAAGTTTGTTTGTTTGTTTATTAGTTTAAAAATAGATTTAAAAAAATAGATGGCAAACTTTAACTGTAATTGAGCGGCTGTTTAGCATACGATGCTATTTTACCTCAGAACCTCAAACACAAACAGGGACGTGATGTGGTGTGTGGAGGAGATTAAAGATGGATACAAGAAACTATTTTATTCTTATTTTTGTTCTAAAAGTTTGGTATAATGTTTCTGTAACGTTACCTCTTTGATTTTTGCTCGTTTCTCGCTGGTTTCCGAGTCGGACGGTTCGCGTCCCGTTACCCCAGGTGGCTGTACGTACTCAATAACCGGCAGGGCGCCGTCGACGGTCTCGCCTCCTCGCTTCTTCGCTACTTGGTCCTTCTCGCTTCTGATGTCCTGCTTGATTTCGTCCGGTCGTTTCTGGAGCGTGTCCTTGGCTTCGAGCAGAACCTGTTCGTGGTCTTTTCTAATCTTCGCTATGATTTTATCGTCTTTACCCGTCCCCCCGAAGTCTCCGTCCGTACCTGTCCGGGTGTCACTCTCCACCGCCGGGTCAGATCGGAAGAAAAACAGCTTGGATGAATCCGGCAGGAAAAAAATAGCTCCGAAGCAGAAGGTGATAAATGCGCTGAAAACTAACAGCAGAACGAATTTCTCCGTTAGCCTGAACGAGGTCGCGCTAACGGACTTCCTACTCGGGGGTGATGTGAAAGGCATGAGAATAGCTACAGGCATTTTCTTCTGCTTTTATTATTCTCTCTATCTATATAAAGAAATATAAATATATATATAATCTTTAAAAAGAGTTAAATTCCCTTTACGTGCCTCTTATCGTCTCGGTTTAACCTCCGGGTGTGAACATTGACGCTTGCGGAAAAAAGTAAATCCTCCTCAGGAAAGTTACACCGCTGCTCTACTCTTACTGAAACATCTGTGGGGAAGGAAAAGTCTCTGTGCGGAGGCTACAGCGGATTACAGCGCGGGAGGCGTGGTCGTAAGATATGATTGGTGGAACGATATTGACCAATCAAATTACGCGCATTAGCCAACGGGGTTTTTTTTTTGTGGGCGTGGTTGGCGGACCAACGGGCCTGGCGCGGATGTGCTGTTCACACGTCATTGGTTATAAAGTCCAGCAGTAAAGTCTGTTAATGTCTAATCCATTCATCTTATTCACGTTTCCATATACGTTCACATTCATGGCATATAACAGACGCCATTCATCCAGAGTATTAACCCCCCTTGTATTGTGGAGCAGGTAAAGGGGCCTTGCCCAGGGGCCCAGCAGTGACACCTTGGCAAAACTCCCACAAACTTCTGATTACCAGCCTAATACCATAACCTGTTCATTCACTGCTCACCTCCCTTCATTTAAATAGCAAAATAAAATATTCATTCATTCATCTTCTATACCCGCTTATCCCTGAACCCGGGTTCACAGGGGTCTGCTGGAGCCTATCCTGCGCACATAGGACGAGAGGCAGGGGGTACACCCCGGACAGGTCGCCAAACCATCGCACTCGCATTTATTCCTATGTACTCCTAATTACCCTAATGCACATGTTTTTGGACAGTGGGAGGAAACCGAGTGTACCCGGAGGAAGCCCACGCTAACCACTACGCCACCGCGCTGCCTCATTTTAAACTAATGAAAACCAAATAATAGGCGGCACGACGGCATAGTAATTAGAACGTTCACCTCACCTCAAGAAGGTTACAAGTTTGATTCCCGGGCAAAAGGTCTTTTTGTGTGGACTTGTGTGGGTTTACTCTGGGTTCTCTGGTTTTTTCCCATACTACAAAACATATACATAAGGTTAATTGGTGAATCCAAATTGCCCAAAAGGGTAAGTGCGAGTGTGTGTGGCTGTTTGTCTATGTGTGGCCCTGCGATGGACTGGCGACCTGTCCAGGGTGTACCCTTGCCTTTCCATCTATGTGCGCTGGGATAGGATCCAGCGGACCCCTTTGACCCAAGTTAGCGAATAAGCGGGTACAGAGGATGAATAAAAAAATCAATGATGTTTTTTTTTGTTTTTTTGCGGTACTGTGTGTGTGTGTGTGTGTGTTTGTGTGTGTGTGTGTGTGTTTATTTTATTCAAATAAAAGCATTATGAAAAAGGAACTGAAGTTGAATACCAGTAACAGCAGATATGTTTTTAAATGCTTGAATTTGCTGCAGCTTGTAAATATTTATGTTTAAAAAAAAGACAATATTGCAAGCACAGGGTTGCATGGCATGGCACGGCACATGCAATATGATGTCATTGCCCAGAAAATACAAATGCCAGGCATCTAGCTGCAGTACTATAGCCACATGACAGGGATGCCAGTAGTATAGCCACATGACCGGGATGCCAGTAGTATAGCCACATGACAGGGATGCCAGTAATATAGCCACATGACAGGGATGCCAGTAGTTTAGCCACATGACAGGGATGCCAGTAGTATAGCCACATGACAGGGATGCTAGTAATATAGACACATGACAGGGATGCCAGTAGTTTAGCCACATGACAGGGATTCCAGTAATATAGACACATGACAGGGATGCCAGTAGTATAGCCACATGACAGGGATGCCAGTGGTATAGACACATGACAGGGATGCCAGTAATATAGACACATGATAGTGTCCTGTTCCCTCTAGGAACCCAGGTTACATACGTAACATTAAAGACACCCTCTTTCAGGAACTCGATCCACATCACTGAAGGAACAAGATTCCTACACCAACATACTCCCGAATCACTTTCTCAGTGGCAACAGGGGGCCTTTCTCGGTCCCAACCAGGCTGGCAGGGCATAATACTTACCAGTTTCCTGTTCCACACCTCAGATCTTGACTGGTGTGATAGGGCTTAATTCAAGCGCAACCAGCTGTTGGCATAAGTAGGTTTAGTGCATTAAAATGATCCTATCCTGACTCACTGGGGTTGTCAATGTCCTGCAGATCGCAGGCCTCCAGATCCAATGTGGTCATACTATGCTGGTCCCTGGGCCTTCGTACCCATCTGGCCTCCGCAAATTCCGCAGGCATGTATCGGTTGTAGGATTACCAGGCCATGTTTGTGGGGATTCGACTAGAGTGTCTAGGTCCATAAAGAATGAAAGGCTCCACCTTGAAGACCAGTGTTTGCCTAGTGCCTTGTGTTATCACCTCCAGCAACAGCTCACACTCTTACTCGTCTCTCCACACCTTACCACCGTCTATACTTTGTGTTTTGGCATTTCATTCATCATCATTTTTACCCGCTTATTCCCGAATCCGGGGTCACGGGGGTCTGCTGGAGCCTATCC
>JAOTQW010092079.1:0-10808 GCA_026260075.1 Sisor rabdophorus | reverse complement strand
AGATAGATAGACAGATAACTTGAGAGAAAGGGCGGTAAAAGACGGCTAGAATAAATTAGATACACGAAGAACGAGTGGGATGGATGGATGGAGAAAGGGACATGGGCAGATTAGAGAGAGAGTGAGACAGAAAGAAGAGACTGTACGACAGGTAAGCTGAATAAAAATATAAAGGAAAGAGTAAGGGGGCGAGTGAGACGGGTGGAGAGAAAGTGGGAAGTAGAATTAATGGGCAGGTTCAGGAGAGATGGGTAATGCTGCTGAAGAGAAAGTGAGACAGGTAGGACGAGTGAGATGAATGAAATAGAGTGAGACAGGTTGAATGAGAGAGCAGTATGTATAGAAGAATAGAGAGGAACATGATGATTGGAAAAATGAGTATGAGGAATAAAGTAAGTGAGCGGGGTAGGAAGTGTGAAATAAACGGAGAGAGTGAGACGGGTAGAATGAGTGAACGAGATATTTGGGGGGGGCAGAAAGAGTGAGACAGGTAGTAAGAATGAGATACTGGGGAGAAAAAAGGACGGGTAGAAAGAGCGAGGTGGTTAGAGAAAGAAAATGACGATGTGGGAATAAGTGAGACGGGTTAAAGGTGAGTAGAATGACTAATGTGTTCCTGTAGTGAAAGTGAGACAGGTACAAGAGCAGTGGGTAGACAGATACAGTTAGACAGATATTTGTTCTCGAATATTCTGGGGGAAAAAAATCATCGTTCTGTATATGCAGGAACAAACGTCTGTCTGTCTGGATCTGGCTATCTCACTGCCATTCTACCTGTCTCACTTTGTCTTTGGTTCAGTGAGACAGCTCCAAGAGTTAATTTATCACAGTTTAATTAAACATAAAACAGGAGGAAGTGAACCAACACAAACCCATACATCAAGTCTGCTCGGAGTCCCTAAACTCCTGACGCTCGATTATTATATCACCATGGAGATACAAGTGTGTGTGTGTGTGTGTGTTATTCTATATTTTAATTTAAGCCGTCGTGTCTACTGTTAGCACTTATTTGCCTTTTATGGAGTTATGTGCGCTTCGTCGCATGTAAATCAGCTGGAGTTTATTTGTTTTTTTTTACTCTGAGATGCAGCGTTTTGTCGCTACAGAATCAGTGCACGTTTAAACTTTAAAAAAAAAGAAGTGTGTGTGTGTGTGTGTTAAATATCTATCGATCTTCTCTACAGTCTTTCTTTCTTTCGAGTGATATCTCCTAGGTCTGTATCTGGTCCACTGTGCACTGACCTTTGACCTCGATACAGGATGTGGTGCTTTGCTCATGAAAATTCTGAAGAGTCGTCTGCTGTAATATTTATATAAAGGATTGATTTCTTTTTTCTTTTTTTTCTTCTTTTTTTTTTGCTCAGAAACTTGAAGATTGAATGCAAATTTATTCATAACGCAGAAACAGAGAGGCTCTTCTGTCTCACTTATACTCCCTTCTGTCTGTCTCTCTGTCTGCTTTCTTTCCTGTTCTTTCTTACTCGATTGCGTGCTCCTTTTTTCTTTATATCCTGTTCTTTCTTTTTGTCTTTTTAATTACCGTTTTCTCTCTCTTCCTGTCTCTTTCTCAGTCTTTTGAATGCCTTTTCTCTTTCCCTTTTTTCTGTGCATTATTTTTTTTTCCTTCTTTTTTCTCTTTTTTTTCTGTCTCTCTTGCATGCTCTTTTTGGTCCTTTTAACTCCTCCTTCTCTCTTTTTGTCTCTCTATTTCTCTTTTTCTCTCTTCCCGTCTCACTTCCCTTTTTCCCTCCCTATTGTGCATGCTCTGTCCCTTTCTTTCTCTCCTTATTTTTTTTCTGACATCCCTATTATCTTTCACACTCTCACATACTTCTCTCTCTCTTCCTCTTTCCCTCAGGATGGAGATGGAGGCCAGGATGGAGGAGCCCCGCATACCACTGGGTCTGCTGACTGCCTCCCAACAGAACGGCGAACCCGCAGCGCCTCTGGATTTCTCCAAGCTCACGTCCTCTCAGTTCGGCATCACCCCCGACAGTTTCACAGCTTTTCCCAAACACAAAGGTGAAAGATGAACTTTCAGGTATCATCTCAGGGACGTGACCGAGACTAAATCTCATCCCCCGCTACCCTTTTTTAAAATCTCAGATAAATCCAGAGTGTCGCAGCTGAAGGCAAGGAGGAGATCCACTGTCGGCGTCAGAGGATCCCCTGAAACTAATTCTCTCATACGCTTCCGTGCCAAGCAAGCCATGAAGACCCCTCCTCGCACCCCTCAGGTGTGTCTCCGATTCCACCACTACCAGGAGAACGATTTAACCTTTTAAATGATTTATATTCGTAATCTTCAAAGCAAACTAGATGTTTTTATTGTATAAAAACACATCATTTATCACTAAATTCAAAACCCGGTCTGTCCCTGTCGGTCGGTGTGCGTTTGTCTCTGCCGCTCCCTGTCTCTGACGGTTGGTCAGTTGGTCTGTCTGTCATTCGCTCCTGTAGGTTCCTGTCTCAGATGGTGTCTGTAGGGTGGTGCGATGATGTAATAGGTAGGCTTCAGCAGACCCCGTGACCCTGGAAAAAACACGAATAACAATCGTATATAATAATATTCAAATTACAATCATCAGTACGAATATTCACGTGTAACTGAACTTCCTGTTCCCGATGCGTCTGTCTTCTGTGTCAGTCACATTTTTACAGACAACATAATTATATACAAAAAATATTGTGATAAATGAAAGAAGACAACATATTCCCTCAACACGTTTGTCCTTTTAGCCCTCGAATGATTGACTTTATTGTTAATGCTTTACCATTTCTATGGCAACGGCTCGATTGCATGGAGTTATTAATGCATTTTGACACACTTCCTTACAGTAAGGAGACTTTCTCAAAGATTTCATAAAAAGCGTCTCCAGTTTGAATAAGAACAGAATTTTTTTACTGTCTTTATAACTCGAGTATTTCTACTTTAGTATATTTACAGTATTAGTATTATTATTTTACTAGTAGAGGATAAAACCATGAATGATTTGGTGGCGTTCAGTGAACTTTGAGTTTCGTAGTGTTAATGACCTGTCTGTCTCTCTGTCTGTGTCCTTGTAAAGCGCTTGCTGGAGAGTCCGTTGTTTTCGCCCTGTGACTCCATAAAGCAGAAGATGGCGGCTTTCCAGCGTCTGATGGGGACGGACGAGGAGGAGGGAGAGGAAGGGGGACAAACCCAGTCTGGTCAGTTAATCTTCATAATTTAACTGTAATTATTTTGACAGGTGATGATGCTAATTGTGTGTGTGTGTGTGTGTGTGTGTAAAAGACAAATGAGCACAACACTGCAATTTTATCAATTGCTGATTTTTATCAACTTTTGCTGTTTCTTCTCGCAGATGTTGGTGGTGGTTGTGAGGAGGAGCAAGAGAACCGACTCGTTTCTGTAACTCCACCCTTATCAAAGAGACGGTGCAGAGGAACTCCTCACCGGGTTATGTGGGAGGAGCCGATCAAGGAGGAGATGAGGTCTGAGATCGCATACTCTCTGGAACACAAGCTTCAGGTCAGAGCACCAAGCATGGACACACACACACAGTTATTGGCCAGACGAAAGAGTTTATAATGAGGAAATTTTCTGACCCGCTCATGAAGACACTAATAATACTGCCGTCACGGAATAACGCCAACGGTAACCACCGACTATTACAGCAAGCCTACTTTACTAGAAAAATGTGAGCTAGAATAATTTAAGTTAGTATAGTAACAATTTAAAAGCTCAACAGGCATCTGAGAGTTACTCTATAATCACCAAATATCCCTCCTGACCGATCAGAGGCACTGTGATGCATGATGCAGTAGACACACACACACACACGCCTGCACACATACGTTTGTCTTTTATCAGACACCAAATCTATGATCAAACTGAGCTTCAGCCTTTTAATCTCCTCCAACAAAGAAGGTTCTGAACTCTCGCTCTCTCTCTCTCTCTCTCTCTCTCTCTCTCTCTCTCTCTCTCTTCTTTATCCCCCCACCACCACCAAATTTCCTGATCATCTCTTGCTGGAAACGCGGGGAGATCAGCACTCTGTCTTGGCTGCTTCATTAGCGAGGAGTTATAACAGGAACACGTCTGCGGGAGGTTTCACCCCGAGGTTCCAATTATAATTAACTTCTTAACAATTACAACTGTCAAGAAACCCAACAGTTCGCAATACGATATTTCATGCCTAATTCATCGAAGCAAAATAATGAACATCGTCGCAAGAATAAGACGCACGACATAGCGTGGGGTTCAAGGACATCAGCCCGACTCCAGAGAATGTGACGCGGTATAGCGAGACAATGATTTACACTGATTATGAAAGACAAGTTATGGATTGAAATTGCCTGGCATCTCTCATCAGTCAATTTTCAGGGTTGCCAGTTCCCCATGCTCCCTCCTAATTTTCCTGTGGGTTCTAATGGTAGGAATAGTTTTAAAGCTTTTCCGTCCGTCACTAATGAACTGACTGATTTGATTCATGTTTGTTCATCAGTCATTGACGCCTCTCAAACAGTGTTCTTATTTTACCTGCCCGCAACGGAGACGCCACCCTGCAGTGTTTCGGCATTCAATCTTAGGGCTGACGCTCGCAATTATTTCCTTAAGTTATGCGACTGTCAGTCTGATTTCATACAGATATTTAGTGTTCGACTTCTGAGCATCTGCTTCTAAATTCTTCTAAAAATTTATGCCGTTGAGTTTGATCCTCACGCTCAGTTAGGCCGTTATATACGCTGGCATCTTTATTTTTTTGGGGGGGGGACCCCTCTAGCATGTGGATTTATCACTAGTAGATTACTTCATTAACAAAGCCAAGATTTATCATTCTGTACCACATGCCAGCCGGCAGAGTCCAGCTTATGGAGCAGATGGGCTAAGCTGGAACAAAAGACGACAAAGCAGGACGGGATGAAAAGTCCACTAAGAACTGGCACTGTTAATTATTTTTATATATATATTTTTTCTTTTCTTTTTTTTTTTTTCTTTATATGTAGGTGGACTCGTCTGAAAGCCCGGTGATTATGCCGAGTTTAGGTTTAAACTCGCAGGCTCAGCTATTGTCTCTCCCGATGCTGTCCAAACCCGAAATAATTAACTCAGGTAAAAACAGGAATTCTTTTGCCATCACTGTTTGTTGCGCTTTAATAAGCTACTGAACTTTGTTGTTAGTTAAAACAGTGCGTGGCCCTGCGATAGACTGGCGACCTGTCCAGGGTGTGCCCCTTACCTCTCGCCCTATGTGCGCTGGGATAGGCTCCAGCAGACCCCCGTGACCCAGAGTTTGGGAATAAGCGGGTAAAGAAGAAGATGAATGAATGAATGAAAACAGTGCATACATTACAGGCATACGGTTAAAACGGCAGGTTTTGGAATGATGCTTTCGATGATGTAATAGTGTGAATAAGCCCCGCCTCCGCATGACAAAGATCGTCTCCTATTCCGAAATCACTGTGTTTAGTCCCGCCCACCACATGCGATCAGGTTAATGACGAGACGATTCAGAAGACGAGATGCTGTGTAGTTCCAAATGCACGTCAGCGTGACCTTCCGTCTCACCCCAACATTCGGAAATGATTATTCTTGTTTTCAAACAAGGCACAAATCATTTTTTTAAACACTAAAATGAAAAAAAAACGGGCGCGGTGCTGTTTGGCAATCATAGCGGTGGGTTTTTACTTCAGAGACAATAATCCACCACGTCTATTTAAGCGTCCTGATCAAAAGAAGGACAGAATCAATTAAATTCTCTTTTTTTGATGTAAAAAACTTGAAAGCATAAGTGGACCTTCAGAGAACAGATAGAATAAAACACGGACGTACACCAGTCTATCACCCCTTTAAAAAGACCACCAAAGACAGACAAATAACTCGCAGAGGATTCATGGCTGTGTATCTCTCTGCTCAGGTGACGCCGAGTTCCCGTCCGTGTCCACAAAGAAGCGGGTTCGCTTCGGCGCTCCTCTCTCCCCTGAGTTTTTTGACAAAACTCTTCCACCGAGTACCCCGCTTCAGAAAGGGGCTACCCCCGTGGCCCCGCCCTTATCCACAGGACCTAAACATTCCCTCCTCAAAACGCCACAGAGGTTCAAACCGCCTCTGCTTCAGCCCGACTTCGGAAGCCCCGAGAGAGCCAGCGCGTCTCCAATGCTGACCGCGTTCTCGCCCTGCACTGGTGGAGCCGATTGTGACGAGGTGTTTCTGGACAATCAGAAGGTTTGAACCACATCCATAACTAAAACAAGAAAAAAAATAAACAACACACCAGATTTTAATGTATAATTAATTATCAGGCTGGCACGGTGGCGTAGTGGTTACCACTGTCAGCCCACAGCAATAAGGGGTACCGGGTTCGATTCCCAGAGAAGGGGTTCTTCTGTGCGAGTTTCATGATCTCTCTGCGATTGTGTGGGTTTATTTTAGTTTCTCTGGTTTTCTCCCACAGTCCAAAAACATGTAGGTCCATTAGTGATTCTATATTGCCCATAAGAGGAAGTTTAAGTGAGTGTGGTTGTTTGTCTACGTGTGTTCCTGCGATGGACTGGTGGCCTGGTCCAGGGCCCACCCCTGCCTTTCACCCTATTTAAAGCATTATTCATTAGTGTGATACAGCTATGTGAAAAATAAACGTCAGATTATTCGTTATACAGAAATTAATGTTTATATTCATTAGAGACAGCGGATAAAATGTTTTTAGTTGATAATCAGGCAAATGAGTTCTGATCTTTTTCTATGGAGGAAGACGTGTAAGATCTATTTAATTATCCCATCCTAACCACTCTCTCTCTTTTTTTTTTTTTTTAAATTAATTTATTTTATTTATTTTGCTGTATTAGCAGTCGTTTAAATCTCATTAAATGCAGCTCGATTTAAGCATTCGAGTGAGCCGGGCGGACCCCTGAGCTGCTTGTTGCTGTGGTAACGCTAACACTAATCTTTGCTTTCCATTTAAAACGAGTACACACACATACATACACACACACACACACACAAACCAGCGATCAATTCAATGCCCTTGTAAAGAATTTAGTGAAACGACAGAAGCATGTGCTTGTTCCTGATGAATTTAAATACGTGCGTGCGTGCGTGTCTGTGTGTGTGTGTGTGTGTGTGCAGGAATGGATGGGGATATATATATATATATATATATCCCCCCATCCATTCCTGCACACACACGCACGCACAAATGTGTATATATATATATATATATATAAATTCTATAAAAATGATTGTTCTCATCATTTTCTAATTATCAAGCATTAGAGTAACTGGTGTATGTGTGTGTGTATTTGTGTGTCTCAGTGGGACTTCCTGGATCAAAATAAATGTGGATAAATTGATAATAACTCGCGGTGTGATCAGTATAAAGATAATTAGATCTGATAGGTTCAGTTTACGGGCGTTTGATGTATGATCTGTTCAGCAGTCACATTATGTTGGTGTAACTAATCTGATCTGATCTGATCATCTGTCTGCTCTCAGATCTCCTTTCCCATCATGGATGAGGAGTACGATAATCCCCAGCAGGACACTGAAGGTACCATAGTGATAATTGTCTTGAATATTAAACTGGGAGGGATGGATGGGGATGGATAGATATATATAATTTACATGTATATATATATATATATAGAGAGAGAGAGAGAGAGTGAGTAATAATAATCATTTACATATTGAATTACAGCTCAAGAGTCTCCAGACGAACACTCCAAAATCATCAGCTCTACTTCCCAAGAAGAAAAAGTAACACCGCCACCTTCCTTTAGCGCAGATCCTCTTCATTCAGCACTTCCTTCAGCAGGTAAATTCATTCATTTCTTTTCAATTCATCAGTCGCAATTAAAACCTTTACAGCTGTTGTTTTCTATAGTCTCAGAACGCTTTGAGGAGTTAACACGCACAAAAAGGACCTTTTTTTCTCAGATTGACGGAATAAGTAGTTTTTTGTTTTGTTTATATATTTTTTCTTTCGAGAGCGTTGTCGCCCTTTAGGTTCTTTCGAAGTGCAATTTTCCAAGCTCATTAGACTAGGAATCGATTTTCATCTTTTTCTTCGACGAGTTGATGATAATTATAAGGAAAGACGTGCACTCCAGCGCTCCTCTCTTTTTCCCAGTTCTTCTCTCATTCCGCCGAGAATTAAATTAGGTTTTTAGCGTCTTTCCAGCTGCCTTAGTTTGAATGTGAATCAGCTGCTACACAGATCAGGAAAATAGGATGTACTTTTTTCACCCTTGACTTTTTAAACTTGCTGCTCTACTGGTGCTAACAACATCAAATGAACCAAGAGGACGGCAATCAATCAAAATATAGAGAAGATTATTTTGACCATGTGCTGAATTTATGACCCAGGAGAGCTCAGACTGATGGGAGAGCCTTAAATCAGGAGTTGGAAATGACTACTACAATCTCGGATAAAGTAAATATACCAACAATGGGCTGAATTAAATGATGGACGGACAGATGGGTGAATAGATGAAGTGAAATGGATGGATATTAAAAAAAAAAAAAGGAAGCAACTGAGTGGGTGGGTTGGCATACCAAGTTCGAGGGATAAATTTAGGGCTGACACAGAAAAGACAGACAGAAACTAAGATAGACGGATAGATGGATAGATATCAGTATAGTCAACAACAGATAGAGGGACTTAAAAGCAATTGATGGACAAAGTATATAAAAACAATAGGGGACGGAAGGGTGCAAAGGGATGGGACGGGCGGAAGGGTGCAACGAGATGGATTGGACGGAAGGGTGCGACGAGATGGATTGGACAGAAGGGTGTCTCAGTATGAAACAGATTTAAGTTTGTTTTCTGTCTTTCAGCAGAACACGTAGACCAGTGTCAGCCTTCAGACAGCGCAGACTCGTCCACTAAAGCCCCTCACGCTCGTGGGAGAAAGAGAAAGGTACGGTTAAGGTACCTTCCGGTGGCCAAACTTTCAAATAATCATTTAGTGATTGAATTTAGCTTAAGTAGGTCAAATTTAATACTGTATCCAGTAGGTGGATATAATAATAGTTACAAAATATTTCTTAATCAACAAAATTTAGCCATGTATATAATAATAAGCTTTCTCATTGTGTTTCAGCAACAGGCCGAGAGCGAGACGATCGAGACCAGGAAGAGCTCTCGATCAGCCGCCGTGTCCGCCAAGGGCAAACTGAAGGTACCTGGACTTCCCGGTCCCACAGTCATCATGTTCTCATTTAAACAATTAGATTATATATATATAATCTGGAGCTCTTTCTTAATGTGAGAGTCAGTGATGTGCTCCTATATGTTCATGTTACGTTGCTGTTGTGTTTAAAGACGGCGTCGTCATCTAAGAAGAGGTTTGGAAGTAAAGAGGTGGACCGCTCGCTCTACGGCAAGAGAGACTACGCCTCCAAAAACCCTCTGCTCAGCCCCATCATCGAGTCCACAGCATCCAGCCTGAGCAGCACCCCAACAAGAGGACATAGGGACACCAGCTCACCTGCCACAGGTAACACATTTCCCGGCTCTATATATATATATATATATTGCACACGCTGCAGTTTTTATAAACAGACTATAAAATGTCAACGGTTCAGATGGGATTGAAATGTGGACATGGAATAGAGGGGAACTTTTCTTTTTTCACAACTTTTATATAGACAAAAGGGCAACGTTTATTCCAGGTGGACCGGGTGTCCTCGGTGAGTCTTAAATTCGCATTCCATGGGTCTTACTTTAGCAGGGTAATATAACCTAAATATTTATTACAAAAAAACTTTACCACCAAAAACAATAATCTGTAAACCAGGTATCTGTCTTCCTTCTCAGATAAAAATCCTGCGCCTGGTCCCGTCCCAGCTCTCGGAGTTAATCGGAGTGAAGCAGTGCCACCGGACGCTACTTCTGACCTGGTGGCTGCCGCCGCTTTGTGGCGCCGCCGCTTCTTACACGAAGCTAAAAATGAGAAAAACGACACTAAACTGACGGACAGCAGTGAGCTCTCTGGCGTCCAATCAGAAACAACTGTGGAGTCCACAGTCCTCTCCGCTTGTAAACACGTGCGGTCGAACGTAGGCAGCGGTCACGCTGGCAGAGGAAGACGAAACTCCGCAAGCCGTCACCGGAGGAGCGAACCAGTTGTGAGGGATCAAAAGATCAATGAGTTTTGTCCATCAGAAACCCAAGTATTCAACCAGGAGCAGGAACCTGCAGGAGAAACTTCTGTCATAGGGAAATCAAAAGCAAGGAAATCACTACGGAAAACTATGGTAAAAGGACCAGGAAGTACTTGGACGAAGGCCGGCACCGTTTCTGAGGAAGAGGAACGGATAGAAGAACTCATAGAAGCTGAAGGGATGTGTAGGGACACGGTGGAGTCTTCAGGAAATGAGAGAGAAGCTGTGGAGAGAAACAAGGAGGAGCTGAGACAGAATCAAGGTCCTGGAGAACATGCAAAGAACATGGAGGAATCTACACCATTTTCACTACCTTTAGAAACCCTGGAGTCCTGGCAGCAGCCTGACTTCTGCATCGAGGACGTCCTGAGACCTTTAGCAAAAACTCGCAGCTCGGTGAGACGCAGTCTGAGGCACCGCGCAAGTGTGGACGTCCTGGCCAAAGGTCTGGCCTGGGTGGAGCACACGTCCCCACAGGCCATCACCACGACCCAGAGGAGGAGAACACGCGGCAGGCTCAGCGCCGTCTCTCAGCCACCGTCGTGTCCTACACCAGAGGAACCGTCCAGCGAGCGCTAACAGTAGCACAACGCTAAGATTCTTTAATTGGCTTTTAAATCCGCGCTTTTATTCTTCATACACACTTTTACGTTTCTGCTCTTTA
>JAOTQW010092009.1:0-10810 GCA_026260075.1 Sisor rabdophorus | reverse complement strand
GCTCCAGCAGACCCCTGTGACCCCAGATTCGGGAATAAGCGGGTAAAGAAGATGATGACTATAAAATAGTGTTGTACTGCATCAGTTTTTGCTCCACATGTTCTGATTCTGAATTAGATTAGACTATACTGGAATATATAAGAAATGAAATGAAGTCAAGGTCATATAATGGGGCATCAGACAGTTTCCGGGCATTGTTTACTAAACCCAGGGGAATATGAATACAATACGAGTGATGGTGACCTTTGCAAGCCTTCAGTCCACCTGAACATGACTCAGTTGCTAAATATACGCTTTGTTTTTTAAATGAATAACCATTATATTCTGTATCCTGAGGCCTTTTAAAATACCATGTTTAATGTAGTTAATAAAAGTCTGAGTTTGTTAAATTTTTATTTAATTTTTGTTTTCTGGGATTGTCTGGGTTAAAGATTAAGACCTTATAGCCCTATTGTCTTACCTTAAAATAGTTGGACTTAATGATAGTTAACCACTGCTTGGTGTCAGGAACACAATACTAACCCAGTTCTTTAAGAGCTACAAATGAGTTACTCCTATAAAGTTAACTCCTAAGCTCCATTACCTCTGTGACAAAATACTAAAAATTGTTGTGTATGTGTGTGTGTATACATAAAACAACTTGGCACATTGAATTCTGGATACCTTCAGTTTATGAAAAACTAAAGTTTTTTCTGACACTTTATGCTGAACCAAAGCTGTAGCTTGCAGACGCCTCATACAAAGTGGCTTGCATATATTTGCTCTATCCATCTAAGTGTTTAAAAATTAAGGGCCTTGCTTAAGGTCCAAGAGGAAGTCGGGCCTGGGATTCCAACACCTACCATGACCATGAGCTCTCACTTCCCATTTAATTAGCACATGGATGCTTATTTTTGTGATCACTGCTCAAACACTTGAGCACTGTGTTTACACATCCAGTGATTCCCAGCGTTTAAACATTTATATTTAGTGAAAACTTCCTGTTTTTCTGTGACATAATTTACAGCGACATTGCTGACTAGATGTCTGTGGCAGTTGTTAGTGTTTCAAACTTCAAATGATCTTTTGCTTCAATTGAATGCCAAGATTGAATGCTAGTACTAAATGTCTTTATAGTTTTTGTCACATTTTTTTTTCGTCACATATCTTATCTTAGAAAGTTGAGGGCACAGGGTCAGCTACAATACAGTTTTACATGGAGGTTTAAAGGTCTTGGTCAGAGACCCAACAGTGGCAGACTGGCAGCGGTAGGGTTTGTTCTGTTCTTCATTATTTAATTATTTAAGCCAGCAATGCACCCTGTGCTAGTTGCTTCCCGTTGATATAAAGGAAGATAATTTGAGGAACATGATTGATATGTCAGAATCATGCTGGGTGTTATTAACTGGCAGTTTACACTGCAAGCAAAGGTGCAATGAAATACCTGAGGTTTCCTTAAGTAGAAGTAAAAATGTCAGCAGAGATCTGAGATAAAATGTCATTTCTATAACATCCTATTATCTGCCTGGTTTTAAAATCATTTTCTGTTGAACAGTCATGGATGTATTCCATTTTCAGTGCCTATTTCCATGAATAGTTTTTTAATATGACAAAAATTGTTCGGTGGCACCGCACAAGATGCATGAGTATGTCACTTATCAATTTAACCCTACAGGGATTTTATCCAGCATATGTCATTCGCCTTTCATGAAAAGATGTTTTAGCTATGACACACACACTGTGCAGTCTAAAATGCGTTAAAAGCTTTCAAGGCTATAGAAGATATCTAATCATTTTTGACAAGGATAAACCATAAAATTGTGTGCCTATTGTTTCATTTTCTGTGTATAAAACTGTTGGAACAGCTTTGAAATCCAGCACATATAAAACTACTGAAACTCCAGGACATGGATGATATCAAATGACACCTTTTTTTTAACAGACTGATTGCCGCTGCTTGTAGAGTGAATATATCGTATTCCCGGGTGGCTAAAATGGAATGTGGGTTGAATGTCCTGGCTTTTTTTTGCCTTCTATGTTTGGTGAACTTGCACTGACCCTGAGTCTGTGGAGATGCTTTCTGTTAATCTATAGACAGTGCACACAAGTATAATCTGAACGATGAGTTGACTCCTGCAGTGCATTGCAAAATTTATCCCTGTACTATATATCATACATCATTAATCATTGTTGTACTAAACATTTAGCTTAATTCAGCCCCTTGTGCCATTTTTAGTGTGTAAAATATATACAGTATAAAGTGCTAGTATTTGATCTGGTTTAAAGCCCAATGGGTTTTATTTAATCAGAAGCAGAGAACGGTCAACATCTGGATCACATTTTATGTACTTACCAGTGATGAGAAGAGATTCTTGGCACATTCTACTCTATACAGAAATAACAGCCACATTGTTCACTAAACTGAACAGTTTAGTGGGGGTTTTTTGCTTGTATTAAGGAAACTCTCTGATTAAAATCAAAAACAGCATTTTCAGCAAAGCCTTAAAAATATCCAAGGTTTGTTCCTTTAGTTTGGCATTGTTGCAACAAAGCACAAACCTGGTTCCTTTCTGTGAGGCAACAGTGTTAAGCCACTTTATTTAGCATATAATAAAAAATATTACATACAAGGAAAATTTTTACAGCTGGGTGACAAAAAATAGAAAAATAAAACAACCTAATTGTCTTTAGTAGGGTTTTGGATTAACTTAACCTTCAAGACCCAGTGTTTTATACACTTAAATCTCCTGGCGCAGTAAACATAAAAGGTTTTTATGGTGCTGATGCTGCTGATGACATTAGAGTGCTATCTAATACAGCACTACAAAATCTTTCATAGGGGTGTGTTTTAGATATTTTAAATCTAAAGCTTAGAATATAATAGTTATCATGTTTCATTCATGAAACAAACACACATTTCATGTAAATGAATCATTCTCTTTCTGAAATATCCCACCAGTAAGAAATGCTTTAATGTACGTGTTATTAGTCAGTGGTGCATTGTATTAATTTACATCAATTGGCATTTGGCAGATGTTCTCATCCAGAGCGTCGTACATTTATCTCTTTTATATAACAATTCAGAACAGAACAGTTCAGGTTTTGCTGAATTGTTAAGCGGAAGACCACGAAGCCCCACCGTCCGTCACTGTAGGTCCCTTAACTCGTCTGCTCAATCATAGCTGATGCTGCACTCTGACCCCAACTTACTAAGATGGTTTATGCGGAAAAAAGATTTTCACTATGCTGTAAAAAAGTAAATGTGACAATTATAGACGTTAAGGGCCTTTTTCACAGGCACAGCAATTGTGGATTGCTGGTGCTACAGATTGAAGGCCTGATCTTCTAATTAGCAGTCCAACACAATAACCTTAGCACTTTTTTTCCCAGTGGAAGAAAGTGAGCTCAAATTATGGTAGTAACATAATAGTAATAAATGAATGACACTTGGTGAATATTTAAATAGAGCACATGTGAAAATTAAAAGCAAACAAGCCAACATTGTTTTTTTAAAACGATAATTTTTATAATATGTTCGCTGTTAAAAGCGACATTTGCAAAACTAAGTAAATAAAGAGAAATTTAGGTTTAGCAAGATGGAGCAAATGTTTAGCTAGGTAATAACCCAACTATAGCAGCTTAGCAAAACTATTGCTAGAACCCTAATTTTATAACCTCATTATTAACTCTATTTTAAAAAGCAGTTAATGATAAGCTATCATTCAGAAATTGTGATAAAAGTAATACAAAAGGTGCAAGAGTGTTTCAGACTTTTGTAAAGACTGCAAAAAAGTTAACAGGACCAAGTCATCAATGACTCACTTTTAAGGGACTTCCAGTAAGACAGAGTAATAATCGAGTAATCAGTCCCGTACGCTTTATAGATCATCACTGTGATTTTCTTCCCTGACAAAAATGAGCAATACAGTAGAGTGATTGCATTGCCAGTGGCATTGAATTTTGGTTTATTCATTCCTATGAGTCATAGCCATAAGTTTGTGTCGAGGAGTGTATAAAGAATAAACAATCACAGATGCTCTGTAATGGCAAAAACTTTACTGACTGAACAAGTTACTCTTTCTGTCTTCGTTCTGCCCTAAAATAAATGCAGTCATATCCTAATGTAGGTTGCCTTCTCTAAGTTTTGGGAATGGACTGTTTTAACTTTGTCTGGCAAACCTGTGAAAAGTCGACTACAGGATTCAATTGATCTGAAAGATGATGTAATGGTTAAAGTACAAGTAGGAATATGGTGTGATTTGATTTTGGTGTTTGTTGATAATAACTTCTAGTTTATCTAGTTTGTGTACCTTTAAAAATTAGCTCAACTAATTTATTTTTTTAATCGAGCCTAGATTAAAACTATCCAGTGGATAGATTTGTTTTATTGTAAACAGTTATCACGTTTGTTTATCCATCTTACAGACAGCTTTCATTCGGGAAGATACCAATCAGAGCACAGAGTTGAGCTGTTATATATCTTGCTCTTGGGGATAACATGCCTCTTTTTGTTTAGGATACAGATTTAAAGTAAATTTTCTTTCTATGGATTCACAACCCAACTTGCTGAGCTAGCATGAAATCTAATATATACTGATGTATGCATGATCATATTTGGAAGTGCAACCTTTTGGCTTAAACTTTTTTTTTAAAATAAATACAAACTTCACTGTACCCCAAATTTCTGGGAACGCAAAAAACACAAAACCACAGAGGAAAAATAAGAGCAACAACCTATTTCTTCTTCAACCTCAGCTATGTCAGTTCATATCGGGTCTTATCTAAAGATGTTCCCCAGGCTGTTTTTTTATTGTTGAGCAGTGTAAGTCGTATGCTGTAGAACTAGAAGCCACTTTTTTCAACGAATTAACCATTCGAGTCATGTGACCTATGCATGACATGGCAGGCAAAACAATCTGGGATCTCTGTAGAAACACAGAGTAAGCCGATCAAATTTTCTTTTGTTACAAACTATAAATATTTGGATCACCTGTCGAGAAAAGACAAAAAAGTTATAAACACAAACTGCAAGTTTTGGAAACTTGCAATCCATACACAGCATCCAATTTAGAGGACGCCATATTTCAGTCATTAAAATACACTAGGTCCCTGTAAAATCTCCACATTAGCTGACTTTAACAATGTGGTTGATTGCCTCAATTCATGTCAACATAAGATTACTTAAGTTTTGATTTATTGACTTATATTCCAATTATTAATATATCTATGAAGGCGACGCAGTGGTGTAGTAGTTAGCATGTTTTACTCACAGCAAGAAAGTCGTGGGTTTGATTCCCAGGGTCTTTCTGTGCAGAGTTTGCATGTTCTCCCTGAGCTTGCATGAGTTTCCTCCCTGTACTCCGGTTTTCTCCCACAGTATAAAAACATGTACATAAGGTTGATTGGTGATTCTAAATTGCCCATAGGAGTGAATGTAAGTGCATATGGTTGTTTGTCTATATGTGGCCCTGCAATGGACTGGCGATCTATCTAGGGTGTACTCATCCCTCTCGCTCTATGTGCGCTGGGATGGGCTCCATCAGACCCTGTAACCCTGAGCTAGGGAATAAGTGTGTGAGAAAAGGAATAAATAAATTAATATATCTATTGTTTCCTTGAAGTTTTCATTGCAAATACATGTGAAGTTTTCATTGCAAATACATGTGTACTGTGATAGCTGTCATTATTTGCCCTTTCAAATAAACAGAGGTATGTTTACTAGTACAAATCCACTAGCTTCTTGCTTTTTTTTTCAGCAGGGCTTTTATAGAAGTGTAGCCCAGGCTTGTCTCACTGTCGTTTAGTGCATTCTATTGCATAACAACTATTTGGCTTTTAGGCTAAATCACTCAATTCTGTGTCCTGTCCGGCAGCACAAGATAGCATTGTTTTTCTGTCAGTGGGGGTGTGACTAAGGGCCGTGATGACACGTAAAAACTATAAATAAAAACTATTAGGAATGCTACAGATGCTTCATACTTTACTGCTATCATGGAAAACGATTCTGGGTGCTGTTTGTCTTGCACGCTTCATATCTGCTCACTTCTGCTCCCATGACCTTTAATTGGATGCTGCTGGAAACTCAGTCTTGATTCACACCTCAAGTCTCAAGCAGATGCAGTGTAAACCTCTTTGCTGGCAAGCCTTGTCAATAAGAAGCCTTGTCAAAATAAAAATCTGCACTGATCTGCATTAGCCATCAGCTGCAGCATGACATATGACCATGTGTCATAGCCTCACTGATTACATTTATTGTCCTCAAATTTTTTTTTGGACTTTAGTATTGTAATGTTTTTGTGCCACAGTATCGACCATGGTTCATGCTTCTTGTTTTCACATTTTGCTGTTTTGTTAACACTTTAATTTGAAAAATAATTCGCACTTCGATCTACTTGCAAACACAAGCTATTTGTTTCTGTTTAAAATGTTTTCGGTTTGTTGATATTAGATCAGCTTTGATTAATGGACAGTGGTTTTTTTTCTTGTAACAGCTTCCTAATTGTCCTTATTATTATTATTCCTAATTGTTTTTATTATTATGTCCTTATTCTCGAAAAAAAACACTATTAAAAAAAAAAAATTAAGCAACCTTACAAAACAGAAGTACCTTTACCCTTACCTAATCTTATTAAAAAAAATAAAAGGTTCTTGCACCTGTTGGCCAAATTGTTCTAGTCTATTTTTAACAATGGAATCAAACTTGTAAAAGCTGAATGCATTATCGCCTGTGAATCAGGACATTATTTTTATGCTGTGTTACTGTCATTCACTCTTGTTATGTAATACATTCAGTGTTTTCACTTGTGGGGAGGTGTCTTCATGTCTCTTTTCTTGACATAAAAAAAGTTGAGCGGTTCATACGCATACTTCCAAGGCAGCCTTCAGTTCTCATTAACTCATGAACCGTGAAATCAGTCTTCCGAAGCACAGCCTTGCCTAGACCTTGCTAAAGTGACAATACCAGATATCTGGCTAATAAAAAAATCTGCCAAATTTTGTTTCTTTTTTGTGTTTGTGTTGTTTATTTGTAAATTGCTTTAAGGTTACTGTACTTTCTAAAATCGAAATAAATTAAATGGTTTTTGCATAATTAAAAAAAACTAAAGCCTCTTTAGAGCTTTAACAACACATTGTGGAAATTTTTCTAAAAATAGCAATTTAGCATTAATGTTGATGTTAGAGTCGAAGAGAGAATTTTATCACTTGATCTAACACTTATCAGTGTTAAAATGTCTGACACGTTATTTTATCTGTGTTATTACACGTCACAGACCAGCGCTTGTCTTTAGAATGTCGTGAGCAGCGACAGAGTGGGCCACAGGTGTGCTGTGCTTCTCCATCAAACTTTTTTTTATTACTTTTAGATTACAGATCTGTCAACAGTGGACTTTCATTTTTAAAGGTATTCATCATATTTCTCTTTTACAGAAAGCTGTAGATTGAAAAATAATGTGTACATATACATACAGAATTAATAAGTTATGGTTAACAAAATAGTATAAAAGGCTTTAACATATTGTATTTTAAAGAAAAAATAGCTAAATAATTAATAGTTGAGATCAAACTGGGGCATTACAAAAAGAGGGAATTGTTGAGGCTTTACAATAACAAACATAATTAGTAAATTAGAGTTAGAGTTTTCTGTTATTTATTACTGTAGCCAACATGCTTTAATTAGTTTTTGATGCATATTATAATTTTTTATAATTTTTTTGTTGTATATTTTTAATAGCAGCGTTTTCCGCTTATTTTGAAAAAGCTATTGAATTGTTAAAACATCAAGTACTGGATTCTTTTTTTAGCTACCATTTAACTATCACTTGTGCAGACACATATGTAACTGCTTTCTGTAAAAGCTGTACTTGTGTTAATGCACATGAATTAAACAAGGCTGAATGTGTGTCGTGATAAAGTCACATGACACATCTTGGCTGAAATCTCAAGTAAACGCCTTCAGTTAGTTGTGTAACCTTGGGTCCCTGAGAGCAGGAATGAGAGGCTGCGGTCACCATCATGCTCACTGCTGTGTACTTAGTAGTCTTAAGTTACAGTTTCTAATTAAATTATCCATGCGCTGGTTTTTAAACTCTCACATAATATAGTAAACCTTATGCTTAATTTGCATATTACAATTTATGAAAGTGGAAAAAAAAACTAAGGTAGATGACCTGCAATGTCTTGTTTCCATAGGCGTTACCTTTTAAGCTTTACTTAACATTGCGGAGCATCCGATATGGTAACTGAATCTAGTCACTGCTGTGAGAGGATCTGCAAGGCCACCAATGGTATGTCCAGTTTATAGAATCTTGCAAAGGGGTTCTGAGAAGACCATCCAGCAGCAAAACAGAACTTCTGATTAGACATAATTCTGCATAGCCATACACCTATGATGAAGCATTGGCTCCTGTGAAGGGCACTTTAGTGCATAGCAGGCATTCAAAATTGTTGGTCATGAAGAATACTACATCCATGATCCAGGAAAAAACCCTACAAAGTCTACAAAGTGCTAGTAAGACTATTAACAAAATAGGCTATTAACCCCTGTCTAACTAGGGGATGGGTGGTCCAGTCAGTGCATTTTGAAAGTTCTGACTGTGGTAGACTTTGCCTAAGATCTTGGGCAGAGAGTAACATTGCTGTCACGTAAAACGGTCCCCATTCAAAGAAAGGATATTTCACTTGCTCTGTCATATCAAACACCAACAAAAGTTCAGTTTTAAACAAGAGCACTTTAACTGCTGCTGATGACAGAGGCTCAAACGGGGGCTGTAGAACTTCTTTGAGGTCCCAAGGTGGCACCAATGGGGAGGCAAGAGCAATATAATCTTTTTGCCACCCTAAGAAACCTTACCACCAATCAGTGCTTACTGACCAAATGTCCCTCCATTGGAAAATAAAATCAGCAATAGCGGCCACATAGACCTTTAAAGTAGACAGCAGACATCTATTGTCCTGAAAGTGTGAGTTTGCTGTGTTAGTAATATATTTTATTATAAATGTTTGTATTGTGTCAAACCAGAAAGTGACCCCATGCAAGATGTGGAAAGTATATTATCTGTTTTATTTACACAGACTTATTTTTTCCAAAACATATTCATTTATCAGTAACCTAGTAACTACTTTATTCCAACAGTGGTCTCTGTGAACCCAAAGGGCATCTCTGAAAAAAAACTGGAAAGAAAAGTGGAAATATAAACTCGATAGGTTGGCAGTCCATTATGTAAACACATCCACATCTAGAGGATATTTAGCAATTTGCAGAAACCACAGATGCCAACAAAAACCCACACAAACACATGGTAAGCATGCCTAACTCTGCACAGATGGAAACCTGAGCTGAAAATCCAACCAGGGACCCTGGAGGAAACGTGTGGTTTATAAGGCAAGAGCAATTGAGATGCATGATTAAACAGTGCGTACTAATTTTTGTAAACAGCACTGGTTAATATATTTTAACAAAAAATAATTACATTTAGTCCTTTTCAAGTGTAAGCTTTCACTTCCACAGATGTTTTTTGAACATCTTATTCTGGGTTTCGTTGCATTCTTACACCTAGAATTACCTCCACACCTATTAAATAGCTTTTCACTAGTTTTACTTGCCATAAGGATTTGATCATTTATTTAAAAAAAAACATTTTTGGCTTAGTGGTTAGCACCGTTGCCTCACAGCAGAAAAAGCTTGGGTTGCGAATTCCAGTAAGGGGGTCTTTCTGTGTGGAGTTTGCATGTTCTTCCCATGCTTGCATGGGTTTATTTTGGGTAATCTGGTTTCCTCCAACAGTCTAAAAACATGTATGTTAGCCTAATTCACGATTCTAAATTGCCCATAGGAGTGTGTGAGTGTGTGGCCCTGTGATGGACTGGAGACCTGACCAGGGTGTATCCCCCTGACTATTACCCTCCAGAGAGCTTCAGGATATGGGAATAAAAAAGAATGAATTAATGTTAATGTTAATGTTGGGTGAGGTGGTCTGTGTCAGTCTTTCTTCGTCTTAAAAATTTAATTGGGGAAAAGGTCAGGGTTCTGTGCTGGTCATTCTGTGCAAGTTCTTCCAACCCTAATACACTATGGTGTTAGAAGGTTTGTGCACAAGCTGAAACAGTGTTTTGCCCCTCTGGATTTGAGGGGTATAAAAATATACATTTTTGAGTTTTTAGGAAGAAAACATCCAAAAAAATGTTTGGTTTGGTGTCAAACATCTGTATAGCCATCAAGTCACTTCTACATCATATGATGTATGTTGAGAGGTTATTTAGCCCATCCTGGTATTCAGTTTACCCAAAAATTGAGCAGAGTTAAACTAGTTAAACTAGAGCTAGACTTATACACAAAACTAATCTCCTTGGCTAAATATAAATCGTATAAAAGCTTAAACCAGTGAAAAATGCCTTGTGTTTCTCCTGCCTGGGTTACAGTATGTGCATTTATAAGGTTTCATTAGAATGACTTTGCTGCTGCCTGAAGTAAATGTTCCATTGGGAACGAAAATATTTGTAAGACTCTCCATAAATCTTAACAGAAAATTTGGCCAAAAATGAATTCCTAAAATTGACATTCCCTTTAGCCCAAATGTAGTTTATTAGCCAAGACAAACAGGCAGGTTTGGCAGTGAAAGTATTCCCATTTTTCTTTTACATTGCAGCCAAGAAGATAATTATGCAATAATGTAAGACACACAGCACTAGTTTAACATCATTTAAACATTAATTAGCTGTTAATTACACAGGTGGATTTGTGATGAGCATTTGCATTTTTCATTGGCTTATTCAAATCTAACACATGAACATATGTTTAAATCAGCTTGCCATGCCTGCAAGCATATATATA
>JAOTQW010092000.1:0-10811 GCA_026260075.1 Sisor rabdophorus | reverse complement strand
CCGGGATTCGAACCCAGGACCTTCTTGTTGTGAGGCGACCGTGCTAACCACTGCAACACCACGCTGCCCACAAACTAATTCAAAATACTTAATTATGTCCTGACTGAAAAGTATTTTTTACAGCATTTGTAGCCACTAAATATAGAGAATGGTCTACTATTATGTAAGCAGAAAAAATGTATCTACAGACATGACTTATCTCATAACATCCGCATAGATTTTAAAATACTGCTCCTGACCTATAAAACATTAAATGGTCTCGCACTGCAGTATTTAAGCGACCTGCTGTAGTGTAAATGCAGATATCAGATATGGATTTTAATAAAATTATGTAAGTGGGTAATTAACAAAATCTAATATAGTCACAAAATCAGACTTGACCATTAAAACCTACAGTGTAAATGCAGCTAGCAGGTTTTTAAAATTATTAACGTAATCAAATGCAATTGTTTCATTGACACCTTGACTGATACTCAACATAAAACTATACACACCTATTATACTTCATATTTTCAATCTAAGATCCAGTCAAACATAATGCCACAATCAGTTCTTTACAGTAACACACACGTGCGCTCATTCATTTCCTCTCCTATTAGAACAATCTGCACTTTGCACATTGGCTAATGGACAACCCTGCAGCCCACGCACCATACACGCCACCGTGCCCATTTTAACAACACTTTGACAGCACAATAAAATTCACAAGCTGCTTTAACTTTAAACAAATTAGATGCTGCTTTACAGTAACCCAAACAGTCTTCCCTAGACGCTGGAGAATTTTTGAATGATATAATAAGCTATGCTATAAAGGGATAATAAAGCAGAGAGTGATTCCCTTGCAGTTGCCTTGCAGCACTAAGATAAGACCAAATGCAGTTTTCCTTGCCTCTTAGGTTACTTGCCTCTAAGTGTTATTGTTTAGAGCATTAGGAGTTAGTGCGGATATCTGAAATGGCTGATTACTAAGCAGACTTCTAAGTGCTTAGGCTACGGAAGACCAGGATTTGTTTTTGCACAGTGTTATTTTTTTCTAGGTTTCTTAGTTCTACACTCTCTTATATGATATATGTATACATCACACATGTACATTTAGTCTGGACTTTATTGAATTGACAGTAATACCTCATCATAAAATGAAGGTTAAATTAACTTAAGTTAAAAAGTATATATTAACTTTAAAGCTAGACACTACAAGTTAATACTTAATACCTAATATAAATTAACCTGTACAATATCCTAAATAATAAAACAATGTCCTGCCTTTACACTGCATGTTACTTCACAAATTTCTGTACATTCTACACATTTCTGCCACAATAGATGTGATTTTGCTAGGTAGGACATGATGCTAAACATTTTCTGTACATCTTGGATCAACATTTCAATCAACCAATAATAACCTGAATCTGTGTGTGTTGACTAAATCAGCCCTAATTTGTTTCTAAATCGTTTCCCCCATATAATTTTTTTTTATCTTATAAAATATTGTTTTATCATCAGTTATTTTAGTATAGTTTGTGATTTAAATGTTTATTCAGGATCACATACTACTTGGCAAAATCATGTCTGTCTTTTGCCACATGATACGGCTATTAGTATTCTTATTATTGATATACTTAAAACTCTAATTAGCTCTGATCAGAATACAGCACCTACTTGGAATAAATTAATAAATATTGGACTGCACTGATAAGCTGTCCGGGGTGTATACTGGCCTTTCACCTCATGTGTGCTGGGATATGCTCCAGCGGACCCCTGTGACCCCGAATTAGGGAATAAGTGGGCATAGAAGATAAATAAATGAATAAATGTAATAGCCAAAAGTTTGATGCCACCCTACCAGCACAACACAATGTTTAAAGCACATTTGTCTAAAATGTCTCTAAATGTTGTAGTATTACAAGTATGAAGTAAATGAAGAAAAGATTTAAAGAATTCGGAGTCATATACAGTTAAAGGATCGGTTTGTTTAACCAGAATAAATCCAGCCATGTCCAGCTGATACAATAAAGTTAAAGTGGTACTTTAAATTTTAGTTAAAATTAAAAAAACATTAATTTGCTTGGACTTGGATCTTTTCTCAGACCCCACATTTTCTTTCTGTCTCCTTTTAAACTATACATATCCACAAATGGTTCACCATCCTATCTATTTTAGGTGATAATTTTTAGTGGTCTTATTTTATGTCTATTTATGTCTAATAATCCAGCCAGCTTCAGTTTTATGTGCATTGCTTCAGTATCTGTAGTATAGGGCAAACAATATTTGCTAGGTGTAGAGACAATCATGTCAATTGCACATGACTATAAAACCTATTTACAGTTAAGATGTAAAAAAGGGTTTAACGGGGAATGGAAATATGCTGAGTGTGACCACATGGTCACCGTCTTTAGAAGGAAATAAAACATTCAAATGACTTACTGCTGCTTTAGATTCTGGGGAAACCTCAGTGTCACATAAGTGTCTTTATTTCACATGGATAGCCATTATAGCGTGCCATCTGCTCAAACTACCAGCCATACCAGAGTGGCTCAACAAGCTAATGCCATGTGGCATGCAGCAACTGCCAAATTAATTTCCCCGTACATAATATCATGCTTGGACTACAGAACACTTATTTGTTTTCTACTGTGGCAAAACAGATGCTATCACACCGATGGGGAACCTACAAATTCATCCACATAGCAGTAAAATGACTGTATTTCAGTAGTAGCACTTTCATAAAATTTCCAAACAAATAATCTCACAATTCTTATATTAACAATATTTACTGGTACCCTAATCTTATTTTTACAACTCAGTAGTCAAGGTTTACAGGACTCACTCAAGAGCCTATTATCGGCTAGCACGTGGTCCAGAAAATTAAAAACGTAGCCGTAGTAATTTGATTAGTAATCCAATAACACCAGTAAGTTAGCCATTGTTCTTAAGCAGAGATTTTCAGATATAAAATCTTAAATCTGGCTGTCAAATGTTAATGCATTTGTAGGCAAATTCTGTTCTTCTGTAACAATTCTTTGTCATACATTACTGCACTGTAAAAAAAATTTTAATTGCATAACTCAGTTTAGAAATACTAAATTATATTTCAGGGTTGGCTATAATATGACACCCAAGTGGTAGGTGAAAAGGTTAAGGTTTTGCTCAATGGCAGTACAGTGTTTTTGTATAGCTTATGTAACAGATGTCTAATGACTCCTTTAAGCCACTTAAGTCAGTAAAGATTCTGACTGATTTTGCTTTAGTCCTTCCACTAGAGGGCACTTACTGAATTCCTAAAATCCTTGGGCTCATGAATCCCATACACACACTGGCTCTAGATCTGGCTGCATCACTAGGCACTACGAATTTGACGGATCTGCTGAATCCCATGGTCCAAATAAACCAGATGGATCAGTACCTGTGATTTTGATTTCCTTTTTAACATGTAGGAAGTTAACTTCAGTTTCACTTCATTTATTAGAGTTACCAATTAACCTAATGTACATGTTTTTTGGACTGTGGGAGAAAACTGTAGTAGCCGGAGGAAACCAACGCAAGAGCAGGGAGAACATGCAGACTCCACACAGAAAGCCCCCTTCTTGCTGTGAGGCAAAAACATGCTAACCACTATGCCACAGCGACGCCCAAATAAATATCAATTAAATCTTAAACATAAAAACATAAATATGTGAACATTATGTCAAAACCTCATTTTATTAACTTCCAATCAGCCATTTAGACAGCTTTTCTTCAGTTTTTTGTAACAATTAATACATTAGTTTATTGTTCATGCGGGTACAGAAAATGAATTAATGAATGACCATCCTATTGCAACTGTAAGCAACATTTTTTGCAATTCTCCCCACTGCACATGTAGAAAAGCATTAACATATTTTCTTTCTATGAGAAAGCTGGGCAGGCAGAGCAGGGGTTATTTTGGTAGCCCAAGTGGAGAATGCAATAACTTCATGATGTGGAACTAGCGATTTTTGCAATCCCTGGTCTTGGGAATAAAAAATATTACGGTTGACAATTTAATCCACATAAATACTGACGATGAATACTGTGATACTGCCTAGCTGTAGATACATGTATATTGTTTGGCACAAGTACGAGACATTTACAAATTACTTTTTAAGGGCCAATGATCTTAGTCATTTATTTATCTTCAATACCCACTTATACCTGAACTCTGGGTCACGGGGTCTGCTGGAGTCTATCCCAGCGCACATACAGGGATTACAGCCTGGACAGGGCCACACACACAACCACACACACTCACATTTACTCCTATTGGCAAATTAGAATCACCAATCAACCTAATTCACACGTTTTTGGACTGTGGGAGTAAACCTGCAAACTCCGCACAGAAAAACCCTGTGCCCGGGATTTGGACCCAGGACCTTGTTGTTTTGAGGCGACCATGCTAACCACTATGCCACCATGCCGCCCTGATCTTAGTCTATCTAACCCAATCTAATCTATGCCGTTTTAAGAGTTAGGGTAATACTGGTGAAAAGAATTTCTAACAGACCACCATTGTGTCATCTAATAGTCATTCATCAAGTGCCATTGTTTAATTAAAGAGGCTGCTCTTTTTTAATTAAGTGCATAACATAGAAAGTAGATGCATATTAATAAAGTGCCTGCAGAAAGTACACAACTCACTGTGACTGAGCACTGATAATTAAAATAGGACAAAATTAACTAATTAGCCAATTTTTGCAGTTTTATTTATATAAATAAAAAACAAGTCTTGCTGTATTTGCACTTTAGTATAATGTATCACTGCAATGAAAATAACAACTTTTTTATCCACAACGCACTTGCTGTCCCAGGGGAGACCCAGTTGGATGATCACATTGTTTCTAAATTATTGCTACACAGTTGCACATACAGGAATGTATAATCCTGTGGTTAAAGAGCTGGTTGAAAGATATTGCCCTGCTCTTAATGCTCGTCTGTTTGGCTAGCTAAAAGAGGTCTGTTGTAGTTGCCTTTAAGGAGGGCATTTGCCAAATGTTGTAAAAACCACTCACTTTTTAAGTGATGACCTTTTTTGCTGAGAAAAACAGCTCATATCTCAGCCATAATCCTGGGATGCATCATTAAAATTTCACATATTGACCCTTTCTATTTTTTTTATATTTGTAAAAGGAAAATGTCTGCTTCAAACAGGTTCACTTTTTATCTTCTACTGGAAAGTACTAGATATTTACAGAGATCTAAATACAGCTTAACATGTGCAGCAACAGTTGGTGTGTAGGAGGTGGGATTTATGGGAAAGCCCATGAAGGTCTCGCACATGAACACACAAACACACCTCACATTTTAGATCCATGTACTTGTTAGCAGGAGCACCACTAAGAGGGAAAAAGTTAGGACCATTCGATGCACTTTGGGAGGCCTGCCAGAGATCTAGTAAGTGATAGTACCAGTATGATTGGTATGGAATAGGTGTGGCAGAAAGATCCCAACTATATATTCTTCCATAGGACCTAAAATTGTTTGTCAGTGGGTGTAAATCCAAAGTTTGTGCAGAACTATTTGGCTCGCAGTTCCTTAGTCACTCAGCAAATTGCTTTCATTATCCCATTTAGGAACACCGAGATAAGCTCTTTGCAGAATTCGGTTACATGTATCTTTCCAACCTTCAGTTTTTCATCTACCCACACTGAGGAAACCAGTGAAGGAAATGAGAGACTACATAAATGAGACCATTTATACCCATTCCGAAGACATTGATTGACCCTTTTACACAGCTTACCGGACCAAACCTATATTTCATATTTCATTCTCTCGATCAGGATTTCTGCCTCCACTTTGCCTTTTAAGAGCTCTGAGCAGAGATAAAGTGGGCATGTTAATGTATTTGCAGTGAAATAGCTAAGTGTATGTAGGCTATAAGTGAGTTTGAACTTTAGTCATCTCACACTAACTTTGCCTTCGTGTTTTTCCAGCACTAGCCGACCTTCCCATGATGATTGAGCATGTTTATGTAAAGAAACTATTTTCTTTTTCATTTTTATTTAAATCAAGCAATGAAATGGTATATGGTACATAAATTGGTATTACCTGAATTTGACTAAACATTAAAAATAAAACATTTATCGTAACCTATTTTTTTGTGCTGTGAATAGATCCTTTCTGTTGACCGTCTTTACACCCAATCCAGCTGTTAGCCACAAGCAGCTGCTCTAAACTACAGATGATATCTAAGAATTGAAATGTGCTATAAAAATACACCATGAAAATGTAGGGCATTGCATTGTCTGTTATGCTGTATGAGCTAAACCTTAGAAAAGACAAACATAATACCAAACCTCTCAATTTACTGTTAAGACATTACCAGGCGACAATCAACTTAAAAACAAACAATTGAAACTAAAGGGGTATTTTTTTCATCAAATAACAATAAATGTTGGATTGCACATCCTACAAAGCTAAAATAATTTTCACTCAAAAATGTCACAGCAACAGAACCGACATCTTACCATATACAGAATGAATAAAAACAAAGCAAAATCTTACATTTAAGCATTTAAGAAGCATACCCTTGCGCGCTCTCTCTCTTTCACACACGCGCACACACACATCGCTTACAGGGGCTGGAAAAAGTACACCTAAAATGTGTTCCTCAAAAAAAGAACATAAAAACAACTTGAAACATGAACAGATGATGCTCTTATAATATTTGAAACAATTTCTGCACCCCAGCCATCAGTACTGGCCAAAAGCAACACAAATGTATGAAACCTTATATAAAATATATACATAAAATATATACATATACATAAACACACATACGTATACAAACTCACACATGGTGTGATGAGACCTTATATACATTTGTGAGCGTATGTATCTGTATTTACATTATGTATACATTTCCATGTACAAGATATTCAAATTAGTTTTGATTGGCTGAGATAAAGAGATCAAGCAAGTATATATAGATAGAGGTGCATGGATGTCTGGAGTAGAATCTATTCTAACCTGCAGTAGTCAATGTATTTAAAACAGTTTCGTGTTTTAGGAATGTGAATGCAATGTGACAAAAAAACCTAGGGTCACAAAAAACATTTTCGATAGAAGAAAGAGAGCGAATTTAGCGACAGGAAGATCTGCGATAAAGCCCATTAATTCCCAGCTGAAAAGTTATACATGGTCAAATAAAATTTCTTTCCAACATTCTTTCTTTTAACCTCTGCTTATAAGCACCTACCAGCCTGAGCCCGAGAGAGTTCAACAGATCCAGAGCTCAATACTTCATGTAACGCTTAGTTTAGATAGGCTTCCAAAGAAAGCGCCATACATTATTCTCATGCATAAGCTGGCATTTTATCAATTTTGTTTTCTTTTTATTAACCCAGACTGAAGTAATCCAAGAGATCCCCTGCGTTTTTTTCTTCCAGCTCTCTTTCTCTGTTCTAAGTTGTGTGTCTCCCGTACATCCATCATTCTTCTACAACTCAAAAGATTTCAATTGCTGCCTGTTCATTTTATTCATAGCGAGTCCCTCCATCTACTGCTTTCTCCTTTTGTTTTTTTACAGAGTTAAAACAATATTCTAAACTTCATTTTCAGAAGCCTCAAAGCTTTTCTCCTCTTGCGGCCTGCCTATCCAAGTTCCGTAACCCAGCTGACTCAGGGCTTTGTAGAACTGCTGCTTGGCCTGCTGAAAAGAACGAGCAGCTGTCTTAGCATGGGCGTAGGAAGTAAGTGATAGCAGGTCTCGCCGGCCGGCCCTCCTGCACACGTCCCGGAAATGACGGAATAGGTTTGACTTGGAAACGCGGGACACCTCTAGCTTCGAACTGTGCAGAAAGATAAACAGATAGTAAACCTATATCAAAATCTGCACATATTTTTATAAATTAAATTTCATTACACTAAGATCAATATTAATGAGCTAATACTTTATAAAATGTTTATATACAGACACATATTAGGGCAGTGTATTAACACGGCCCTCATTACATGATACACATAGAGCAGGGAGTAGTTTATGAATAAAGATTTCATAAAATAAAATGAATTCAGAAGTCATTTTGGAATATAAATATAAATCAGTATAAATAAAAATCACATAAGTGGGCAACAATACAATACAACACACATTGCAATCTAAAAAAGAAATCATGGGAACGTTAACTAATTTGATTTATTCAATAAAATACTTGAATCTTAGAGACTTGTAAACAACACTTCCATGACTTTTTAAGAACTTGGTTTATTTATTGTTCCATTACTTTTGCATGTTGTTATTTAATTTTATGACTTTTCCAAGTTTTTTTATGACTCTATGACCCTGGCAATAGTTGTTCTTGTGAAGTTTAAAACATGCTGCACCTCCATAGTCTGACCGGTAGCTTTGTTAGATCTTTATTGCACCCGTAGGCAGGTCACCCAGCACAATTTCTGTTTAATTAACTGCTAAATTAAGAGTAGGCTGTGACTGTCTGGTTCCTTACCTGTCTACTTTGCCCTTGGTTCCATCAAGTATCTCTACTTTTAGTTGGTCTGGTAGGCTCCAGTTAACACTGGATTCTTTGGTCTTTCCTGTGTGACGTGTTGAGTCGTACACACTCACTCTCCCAACCTACATACACAGACAATAAAAGAAATATGGTCTAGCTTAACTAAGAGTTCAACACTGTTCCTGCATGACAATGACTCAAAAACCTCTGAGCTCTAGTATGACATGCTGTGTTATTTTAGCAGAAGAGAGCTATAATAATTTATGATAATTTTAGGGGTGCCAAACACATCTGATAGGATGCCAACTGTGCAACATATCTAGTTGTGAAATTTCCTTGCTCAGAAATTCAGCTGTATTTGGAAACTACAGCAAGTCAAAGTGGTAGGCCAAATAAACTGACAGAGCGGTGTGAAGAGGTGCCCAAATGTCTGTATAGTCAGTCGCTACAGACATCCAAACTTCATGTGGCCTTCAAGTTAGCTCAAGAACAGTTGCGCAAAGTGCACCAAGTGCAATGCAAGGCATTGGATGCAGTGGTGTAAAGCACACTGCTACCAGACTCTAGAGCCGTGGAGATGCATTCTTTGGAGTGATAAATCACGCTTCTCCATTTGACAATCTGATGGACATGTCTGGGTTTGGCGGTTGCCAGGAAAGCGTTACTTGTCTGACTGCATTATGCCAAGTTTGACAGAGGGGAGGATTATGGTGTGGGGTTATTTTTTAAGAAGCTTGCCTTGTCCCCTTAGTACCAGAGAAAAGAACTAGGTCCTAAGCAAGGTCTATAAAGGCATGGATGACAGAGTCTGGTGTGGATGAACTTGACTGGCCTGACCTTAACACTATAGAACATCTTTGTGGTGAATTAGAGCAGAGTCTGAGAGCCAGGCCTTTTCATTTAACATCAGTGTGTGGCCTCACAAATAGCATAAAATTCCCATAAAGCCACTCCTGAACCTTGTGGCCAGCTTTCCCAGAAAAGTTGAAGCTGTTATAGCTGCTAAGAATGGACCGACATCATATTGAACTTCATAATGTAACGTCATAAGGTAACTTAAGTTTGTATGCGAGTCAAGGCGGGTACTTGAATACTTTTGGCCATACAGTGTGTGCGTATATACACTTCTGAATAAAAGATTCCAGAATTCTTTTCACACAAAGAAACTGTGTGTGTCTGTGTATGTGTGTGAGTGAGAGAGAAAGAGTGAGCTCAATAAAATTTCTGTCATGGTAAAAAGGATTTCTGTGGGTGTTCTGAGCCTCACTCCGTGTATTGTGTGTGTGTGCATACCTCTGGGTGGCAAAGTTTAAATTGAGGAGGCAAACTTTTCAGTAATTCACTGCCCTCTCTAGCCAATCGGCAGCACACGGCTCGAGTCAAATGGCCGTGGTTGTACAGGTAACCTAAAGAAAAATTAAAACAATCAGGCATTTCCAAAATTTGTCTGCTATGGTTCTGTCTCTGTGTAAATTGAACTGTACCCAGTGTGATGGACTGAAGGTATACAGGGTGCATGAAATGGCTAAGCAGAGCCCCCTGCAGGCCTAGCACATTCCAGCGCAGAATCTTGTCACTACAGCTCATGGTTCTGAGGCGCTCGCCATGCTGGATGCCGTCCCAAGTGGGCACAATTGTACTCGACTCTACTGGGATGGTCCCCTCACCTGGGATAGAGAGCAGAGAAATACGAAAAATACGGTCCAGATTTAGCAATGCCAAATAATTATGTGAAATTAAACCTATTACTAAACAGTAGTTGATATTCATGCGGTTTGATGTTGGGTCCCAATTAATTCTCCCGCTTATATTAAAAACGCTCATCAGATTTACGACAGCAGCAGAACCTAATAAGCTCTTAAGTAAGACTGATAGACAAGCATTTAGCTTCTGCAACTGAATTACGAATCATTAGTGCACTGGACACTATGCAATGTCACTCGCTTCCAAACAGTTAAGAGATGACCTATCTGCAAGACTGGAAAAGGACTCACCATTTTCCACTTTGGTCCTGAGTTTGCCCTGTTTGGCGTTTTCAAACACTGGTACGTGAGCTGAACCGATGACCTCTGCTACCTCGCTGCACGATTTGTCGAACAGTGCGCCGTCCCCGCATGGAGCGGTACTGAAAGACATAATGGCTGTTATTAACTATAATTGTGGAAACCTGCTCCATTATCTCTTCATTAGAAAGGTCATGGCATACAAGCCATCCCTGGGATGCCCTGCGCTATGACCACGCTGGATTTTCCGGACCTTTCCTGATGGAGCATATCCTGTGGGAAACATCACGAGGATAAGCCGGGACGTCTCTACACCCCAATAAAGACTTTATTCTGCCATACA
>JAOTQW010091876.1:0-10829 GCA_026260075.1 Sisor rabdophorus | reverse complement strand
GAAGAAACCTTGAGAGGAACCAGACTTAGCAGGGAACCCATCCTCATTTGGGTGACGGACAGATACAGGGGTTATAGGGTGTGTGAGTGGGTGTGGCAGAATAGCTCTATAACTGTAGGTAAAACAATCCAATCTGAATAGGGCTTTGAAGACATTAAATACTTGCTACTGACATTGATGTTAGGACCTATTTAAATAATACATCCATGTATAGCATCTGTGTACTATTGCAGAATTTAACTTTATAGACCTCTGAAAAAAATCTGACCTTACTGAAATCTCAGGTTCGAATGCAAATCATGGAAAAACAAGTTCTGTCCGTTTTTGTGACCGAAGGAAAATCAAACCTCTTTAACCTGATATAAACACTCGTTTTTAGATGACTTGTCACTGGTGTTACATTTCTTGACACTACTAAAATTGTGTTAGGTTTCAGATGGGTTTGCCAGGGTGATGTGTGTCTGATTGAGTTGCTAGTGTTTCATGTGTAACTCTTGCAAAACAAGTGTAAGATTTCATACAGTGTATCGATTTCTTAAAGGCTGCATCACAACTTTTTTCACATGTCAGATAAAAAAAAATTTTCCTTGACACATTTTGCTGGTATTTTAATAAACACCTGATGCCCCTAAGAGGAGCTGGTCATGTGGCCTTTAGAAAGAACGTTCTCTGAAAAGTCCTTTTAGATTGCAAAATTTAAAGAGTAATAACAGAGAAAGAGAGGAAGAAAAAGAGAGAGAAATGGACCTGAGCTGCACTTAACCAATATAAAAGGTATTAAAGGCAAAGTAAATCCTTCAAGTTTTTATTCGAATCTTGTCTTCATTAGATCACACATGACTTTGACCATCACTACAGATCCTATCAATCTTCAGATAAATAAAGGACTGAGGTTTAGGTGTGATATGTTGTAGTAGGTTGTAGTTGAGTGTAGTAGGGTGTGGTTAAGTCGTGATAGGTTGTAGTAGGGTGTGTTGAAGGTGTGATAAGTTTTAGTAGGTTGTAGTTGAGTGTAGTTGGGTGTGATAGGTTGTGTTAGGGTGTGATAGGTTGTGTTAGGGTGTAGTTAACATTTCATTTACATTTACAGCATTTAGCAGACGCTCTTATCCAGAGCGACTTACAAAAATGCTTCAAAATAGGTTGTAGTCGGTTGTAGTTGAGGTAATGTTGAGTGTGTTGACAGTGTGAAAGGGTTCTTACAGGGTGCAGTTTAGTGTGGTAGGGCGTGGTGAGAAAGGTAGTGTGAAAGGTTGTAATAAGGTGTGGTTGAGTTTGTTAATGTGTGGTTAAAGTGTGATTGGTTGTAGTAGGTTGTGGTTGAGTGTAGTAGGGTGTGGTTAAGGTGTGGTAGTCGGTTGTAGTTGAGTGTGGTAGGGTGTGGTTAAGGTGTGATAGGTTGTAGTTGAGTGTAGTAGGGCAGGGTTAAGGTGTGATATGTTGTAGTAGGTTGTAGTAGGGTGTGATAAATTTTAGTAGGTTGTGGGTGATTGTAGCATGGTGTGATAGGTTGTGTTAGGGTGTAGTTGAGTGTGGTAGGGTGAGATTAAGGTGTGATAGGTTGTAGTAGGTTGTAGTTAAGTGTGGTAGGGTGTGGTTAAGGTGTGATAGGTTGTAGTAGGTTGTAGTTGAGTGTAGTAGGGTGTGTTGAAGGTTTGATAAGTTTTAGTAGGTTGTGGTTGAGTGTAGTTGGGTGTGATAGGTTTCATTTACATTTACAGCAATTAGCAGAGGCTCTTATCCAGAGCAACGTACAAAAGTGCTTCAAAATAGGTTGTAGTAGGTTGTGGTTGAGTGTGGTAGGGTGTGGTTAAGGTGTGATAGGTTGTAGTTGAGTGTAGTAGGGCAGGGTTAAGGTGTGATAGGTTGTAGTAAGTTGTAGTAGGTTTGATAGGGTGTGGTTAAGGTTTGATAGGTTTTAGTAGGTTGTAGTAGGGTGTGTTTAAGGTGTGATAAGTTGTAGTTGAGTTTAGTATGGTGTGATGTGGTGTGAGTGTGGTAGGGTGAGATTAAGGTGTGATAGGTTGTAGTAGGTTGTAGTTGAGTGTAGTATGGTGTTGTTTAGTTGTGATAGGTTGTAGTAGGGTGTGTTGAAGGTGTGATAAGTTTTAGTAGGTTGTAGTTGAGTGTAGTTGGGTGTGATAGGTTGTGTTAGGGTGTAGTTGAGTGTGGTAGGGTGTGATTAAGGTTTGATTGGTTGTAGTTGAGTGTAGTAGGGTTTGTTTAAGGTGTGATAAGTTGTAGTAGGTTGTAGTTGGGTATGATAGGTTGTGTAAGGGTGTAATTAAGTGTGGTTAAGGTGTGATAGGTTGTAGTTGAGTGTAGTAGTAGGGTGTGTTTAAAGTGAGATAAGTTGTAGTAGGTTGTAGTTGTGTGTAGTGTGGTGTGAATAGGTTGTGGTAGGTTGTAGTTGAGTGTGGTAGGGTGTGGTTAAGGCGTGATAGGTTGTAGTTGAGTGTAAATGGGTTTGGTTTGTTAAGGTGTAATAGGTTGTGTTAGGGTGTGGTTAAGTGTGGTGACAGTGTGAAAAGTTGTAATAGGGTGTAGTTGTTAAGTAAATTTTCCTTTTTTTTTCAGCTGAATTTTTCTCTCTGTGTTAGTGCCTCACCTCAGAGAAAATCTCCAGTGAAAAGACCAGAGGAAAAAAAAAAGATGTACATTAACGCTGTTTACTAATGGCCTATTAAAGTGCTTTCCCTGACCGTGTTCTGGGAAGAATGCAGAGCCTTTAGGGATATGAGAAGATCATGAGAAGAGGAGAGGCTTCAGAAACCAGTGTAAAGATTTCTGCACTTGCTCAGTGACCTTCTGTCTAGGCAAACACAGCCTCTCCTGCACAATGAAAGACCTTCTAATTTTTTCAAACCTGTGGCAGGAACACAAAGTTTTATTACTTTGTCATGTGATAATTAAAATGACCCTAAAATTGAAGTCACTGCAGCGGCTGGTTGTTAGCAAGTCAAATGCTAAATAAAGCAACTAAACGGTTATTAACTAATGCTAAACATTGAGACATGTAAGACTTAAAAACAACAACCTTTTGTCACCACCATTCATCAGTATCCATGAGTTCAGCAGCATAATTACACTGTTAAAATTGAAACATGCTGCAACTCCTGGAATTAGACTCCTCGCATTTTTCTAAAGAACACTCAAAAATGAGTCATAAAGAGACCTTCAGACTTCTTACCTCAGGAAGATGTATTAAACACACACTTGAACATTTCCTTGTTTCATCCTGCCTTAAGCTTTAGTGAGTTTTACTGTGTGTTACCATGCATTACTGTCTGTTATTGTAAACAGAGGTGGGTAAAAAATGTGTAAACAGTGACAAAAAGAGTACTGCACATTTGTACTTGAATAAAAGAAGTGCTACTTAAGAAATTATTCATTCATTCATTCATCTTCTATAACTACCACTTATTCAATAATTCGGGATCACAGCGATCTCAGTGAAGGGCGAAAGATGGGGGGAGGGTACACCCTGGACAGGTCGCCAGTGCATCACAGGGCCACACACTCACACTTATTCCTATGGGCAAATTAAAATCACTAACCTCCATAATGTACATGGTTTTAGACTGTGAGAGGAAACCATAGTACCCGGATTAAACATGCAAACTTTACACAGAAAGACTCCTACCCGGGAATCGACTTGCTGTGAGGTAAGAGTCGTAACCACAAAGCTACCAGAAATGTGTAAAATACTGAACTGAGAAACATGATTTTTAAACCATTCAGATGCAGGAGGTTGATCTCAGTTCTGGATTTATGGCATGTCATCTGTACTGAACACACAGAAGGCTACATAACCTTTCACAGTGAATGTATCCTGAACTGAGTTATCTTTTATTTCTTATACTTAAACAGATTCTAAATATACACAAATTGGCAAAAATATGGTCAGTTTAATCACAGCCAGTTTAATCTAAAGTCAAAGTAACCAGCTGAAAAATATTTTTTTATTGTAGAAATTTAGTTCTACTTCGCCTCAATTATTGGCATTTATCAGTTTCTATCAAATGTTAATTATACAATGTAGTTTTAATAATTAGTTCACATGTTCTGTATAATGAGATGGTAAATCTCACAATAAACTGCAGCCATATGGAGTAAGTAAGTAAGTAATACTATCATATCGGTGGAAGAAACCCATGGACTCGCATTTAATCGATTTATACACTTCAGGGAGTAAATGTGATGCCCTCTATGTAACCAAAACAAGGTGAAATATCAGCATACAGGAATTCCAGCTTCAACTTAAAAAAAAAATTGCGGTAAGTTACATAATAACTATTTTAGGGGGTTTGTAAATTAAAATTAAAATAATAAAAATAATTCTGCCTTCCTTATCCACTTTTTTGTGTGGTACTCTGTACCACCTCTTTTTGCAGTCTGGTATTGTAACACTGTCTGTTAAGAGGTTGAGCTGTACCTTGGCTGCTACAGAGGAGCTCGGTTTCTCCAGAAGGTCCCACAGCTTCTTCCTTTTTTCCGGGCAGCATCCGGTCTCTGACTCATCGCCCTCCTTCTCCCTCAGTGTCTCTGCCTCACGCCTCAGCTCCTCATTCATCTGCTCTTTCTTCTGGTGGTAGCGTGCTTGGCAGCATGACTCTAGGTAGATCTCATCGATACCCCAGTAGTCAAGCTCTTGGCCGAAGGACAGTGCACACATTTCCTCCATCATATGCAACTTGCCCGTCCGGTAAAAGTTTAAGATGGAAGAAAAGGCACCTGGGTGTCTGTCGAAGAAATACTCATTTTCGTTAATGCTGTAGTCATCACAGATTTCCATTAAGGTGTCGTTTGTGTTGCAGTCTCTCAGCTTTCCGAGTCTCGTGCGAGGCAGGCGGTCCAGGGTCCGCCACAGGACCTCGTGGACTAGACCACCTACATTGATCCGGACTCTTCTGGTGCGTGCTTTGATCCGAATGATGTCGATGGGTTCCGGGGGGAGAGAGCACTGGGAGCGGGAAACCTTCTGACTCCCAAAGTTCAGCTTTTCTGCCATGACCGCCACTGAAACAAAAACAAAATATCATTCAGAGATCTACAGGATGAGCTTAGGAACGCAACCAACTAACAGGAAGCTGATTGAAGACCCATTAGCACTACTATTTTTAATATTTAAGCCAGGGTGTCCAAACTCCCCAGAGTCAAAGTCTGGAGGGCCGTGGTCATTCAGAATTCAGCCCCAACCCTTATCAAACACACTTAAACCAACTAATTAGGATCTTGTTAGACAAACTTAAAAGTTACAGGTGGGTGTGTTGAGTCAAGTTGGAGCTAAACTCTGTAAGGCACCGGTCCTCTAGCACAGAGTGATTTAAGCTGCTTATATTTGTTTGATCAGATCATCAGACAGTAAGTCTATGAGTTAATTGTTTTCTGATGAAAACCAACATCTTACAAGATTCACTTTTATAGAACAACCCAATGACCATCATGAATGGCATAATCCACATTAAATTACACAGCCAGCCATTACTTGGAGTTCCACCCTAATAGACGGCGCTGACTGTCATAACTCTGGAAATGAACTGCTTTTAAACTTAAATTAATTTACAATAGTTGAGAGCTTCAACTGCTATATGCAAGTTTCCATAAGGGAAAATGGGATTTAAAGCCACAGTGACCTGAAGTGGTGCAGTCTTTTCCTGTAGGATTAATTTACAGCAGTGCTTTTCCCTTTTCTAAACATTGTCGGAACAGTTGCACTATTTAAAACTTCCAACCAGAAAGGAAACTTATTTAAAAATATTTATGCTATGGTTTGATAATGAGGCAACTTTGAGAAGAACTACTCCATCCCTTTGCCCTTTGAGCCTGGTTAATACCATGCCACATCCAGTACGTCAGGAGCTTTTCTCTTTATCCCCACAAGGTTACTGAAGAGCGGCTCGTTATTTAGGAAGAAGTTCTGGGACATGGAAACGGAGTAGTGGGTACAGACATCTCCTGAGGCAGGTAGAGATGTCTCCTGAGTGTAAAGATACACCTGCTTCCTATTACAAATCGTCCTTTGGGGAATTTTTTTTACTGGACTCCAGAACGGAAAATCTTCTATGAAAATAGCTGCTAATCAGATTGTGTTGGTTTTAACCTGGCTGTTTGTGTGTAAAGGTCAGTTCACCTGTCTGCAGGGTAGATCTGTACCAGAATAAACAAATTACCACTGTACTATACAACTATAACTGTGCGTTTTTAAGGAAAATTTAAGGAAAATAAGTGCACTAAAGTCTCAGTGTAAAATTACAATCAGTAATTAATCTCGGCTTTGGTTTCTGACTTAGTGTAAATAAACACCCAGTGCTAAAAGTTTAATAAACATGCAACACTAAATACATATTACATCTCAGTTTTGCACCACGTCTAAAACCATATCAAATCATCATTGTCAAGACTATGAATAAAACCCAACATCTCGCTACTGCAATCTTGCATCTTACCTGAGCTACTCAACTCAGCTCTTTTTCCATCTCTCCAGTCCAGAAATTAAGAGAATCAGCGGCGGAATTTTGCCTTCAGATGCGTCGCTGTGCGCTTTTTGGAAAGCATTGCGCTTTTATGCACAGTCCCGCAACAAGCACGAGCTTAAATATTAACTCTTACAAATGAACAATCTGTCGCTTATAAGTATCATAATGACTTTGTGGAAAACCTAAATGCTGCCAGTGAGGAAATGTTACTAAGGGGTTTAGAGCGAAGACACATTGAGCGAGAGAGAGAGAGAGAGGTTGCAGAAGCGTACTTGAGTCGACTCTGCTTCACTGAGGAGTCGACTCATTTCTGAGAGTAAATCACAGTATTGATTTTGTATGAGTTACAATGTTACAAGGTGAATCTGGCGTTGCTTATTTTACGGTCTAGAAAAGTTTTTTTTTGGCGTCTATTTGTTTGGTTGCTTATCTTAGGATTTTGCCAATGAAATAATCAGGCAAATTATGGTCTTTCGAATCTTTTTTCCTTTTTTTTTTAATTTGAAAATGATCAAGCTTCTTCCAAAAGGAATGTGACATATTTGCGACATTTGATAAAATTTTATGAACAAATACAAAAATAAATACAAAAATAAATAAATACAAATATGATATATGAACAAATATAATAATAAAAGTAATAATAATAAAAGCATATACATAAAACCTAATATAAAAAGCATAGATGGACGTTTGACAATAAATCAATAAATAAATAAATCAATTGGTTTAAACATAGGTTTGTTCAGAAGAGTCGGATCATTAAAATAACTCGTCGTGTCATAAATCTGTTAATAGACAGTGAGAGAAAGAAGATAAAGATGAACATCAGTCTCATTGTAAAAATGAACGTATCTGCTACATTCAGAGAGCTTTGGGGAATTGTGCGTGGTTGTGTGTAGGGGTTTAATGGCAGTTTAAAGTAACTGCGTCAACCACAGCAAAAAAGTAGTTTTCTTTCAATAAGAATTTTTTTTTTTGTGTGCAGAGATTCTTTCTGGAAATGAAAGGTCTAAATCCAAATGCAGTTCCTAGATGGCCACAGGAGGGAAACAAACAACCAGATTTAACAATTCCCACAGCAACAACTGTACCTTCCTTTTCAGCAAGATCATGACATCAGATGGCCTTGTAAAAGTATCCAATAATAAAAAGACAGTCTTATAAAGCGGCTACTGCAAAAAACATCTAGATCAAAACGAAATTACTAATTGTGCTATAAAGTTTTCTTACCTATAATTAAGAGAATGTATTGTAGTAATGTTGTCTCTTGTACACTCGAGAAATAATGAATAAAAATTAAAAATAAGCAATGCAACAGGCAGCCATAAGAGCAGAGTTGATGCAAAGATTTGCACAGATTTTCAGGCACGCTTATGTGAAAAAACCTATCAAAGATTTTTTTTTTTGGTTTGGGCCCAGTCTACATTCTGCGCATAAACGACACAAGAGTTGAAGCTTCTGACATTGCTCCAGTCATACATTAGCATGAACTATTGTAAACACTTAATTGAAATAATGATCCATCCTTGACCAAAAGCTCATAGCTGACCATGTGCTCTGGCCCCAACTGACGTAAATGGGATATGCAAAGGAAGTATATGTAAAGTTTATGTGACATAATAAAGGTATTTAGATTTTACAGTAAACTGGACATACAATAGGGTAGGCCATACACTTTTACACTGTTGTAAATGGTAGTTAGAAAAGAGTAACTTTAAGTATAGAGGATAATGTTACTTTCTTGTTGTGTTGCATTGCATTTTATTGTACTATATTGTATTATATTACAACCCAAATTCCGGAAAAGGTTTGGGGGATTTAAAAATGTGAATATAATATAAACTATAAGGGGTGCCGCAGTGGCGCAGTGGTTAGCACAGTCGCCGCACAACAAAAAGGTCCTGGCTTCGAATCCCGGGTACAGGGTCTTTCTGTGCGGAGTTTGCATGTTCTTCTTTGTGTGGGTTCCAGGTACTCCAGTTTCCTTCCACAGTCCAAAACCATGTTCATTAGGTTTATTGGTGACTCTAAATCGCCCATAGAAGTAAATATCAGTGCGTATGGTTGTTTGTGTGGCCCTGCAATGGATTGGCAGGGTGTACATAGAACATATATTTACAGTTTTATGCAAAAAATTAGCTTATTACAAATGTGATGCCTTCTACAAGGTCTCAAAATAGTTGGGACGGAGCATGTTTACCTAGTTACCAAGGTCTCCTCTACTTCTCAAAACAGTTTAAAGATGTCTGTCATTAAGGTTATGATTTTCTGCAGCTTTGCTTTCGGAATCTGGTCCTATTCTTGTCTAATCCGAGTTTCTAGCTGCTGAAGAGTTTGTAGTCATCTTTGATATAATTTTAGAATAATGATAAGGCAAATGTTTACTATAAATGAAAAATTAGGACTGCAGGCAGGTTAATTAAGCAAATGTCCTGTTGAAATGCACAAGGTCTCCCCTGAAATAGATGTCGTCTGGAGGGAAGCGTATGTTGCTCTATAACCTTTATATACCTTCTGAAACACACTACTTATACCATATGCACTTATGGATCCCTTATTATCAGAGAGTCTTTTGAACTGAACACTGATAACACACTAAAAGGTCTCCCTCCTCTTTAGCCTGGAAGACACTGTGCTTATGATTACAAACAAGAATGTCAAATTTGGACTTATTTTTACCATAGAACACTTTTCCACTTTAAATTAGTCTATTTTTACATTAGTTTTTGTCCCACAGGACATGATGGCACTTTTGGACATTCTTGACACATGTCTAATTGAGCTTTAGTTGGTATCTGCAGATAGCATGGCAGATTTTATTAGGCGACAGTAATTTTTGGAAGTGTTTCTGGTTCCATTTAGTAATGTCACGGAATCATGCTGCTAAGTGATACGATGTTTCCTGAGGGCCTGAAAAGTACAGACATTCCACAAGGTTCTTTAGCCACACTAGTAAAAAAAATATGTCAAGTATACTTGCAGCCAGACTAATTATCAGCATACTTTAAGTGTGTTAACTTAAAGTCTTGCTATTTTGATACAAGTAGTTTTGTGTAATTAAACTCAGTTTTTAATAAAATTGAAATTAAGCATAAATACAAATGTATTTAGTGTAGTTTTATGTGCTACATGGCAACAACTGCAAGGTAACTTGGTGCACTTTAAGTATATGCCTGTGTAGTGATTTTACAATAAACTACATCAGGTTATTTAATAATTTTTTTTTCAAGTAAAATGCATTCCAATCTCATACATATAATTACACACCAGCCCGGCAATAGGCTGGCGACCTGTCTAAGGTGTACCCCCTGCCTTTTGTGCACTGGTATAGGCTTCAGCAGACCCCCGTGACCCCAAGTTCAGGAATAAGTGGGTATAGAAGCGGAATGACTGATTACACACCGGTGGAAGACTTGGTAGTGGTGAGGTCTGAACCCAGATCTTTCTGGTCTTCCAATCAACAACTTAACACCTTCACCATGAACCACCACTGCCTTGGTTTAAAAACTCACATTCAGTGCATCGTTACAATGGTCACTTTCAGGTTAAAAATAATACTTAAATATTCATTCATTCATTTCTATACCCGCTTATTTTCAGTTTGGGGTCACAAAGGCCTGCTGGACCCTAGCCTAGCACACAAAAGGCAGGGGTACATCCTGGACAGATTGCCAGTCCATCGCACGACCACACATAGACAAACAACCACAAATAATCAACCTAATGTAAAAAAGGTGAAAGGGCACTATTCCATTGCAGGGCCACACGCTCACACACTTTCTTCTATGAGAAATTTAGAATCACCAATTAACGTATGTTTTTTGGACTGTTCGAGATTAATAATTTTTGTAGGCCAAAAAAAAAAGGAATAGACTGTGTCCACTTTCTTGTCTGCATGAAACCAAGAAAAAAATGACAACGAATCAGTCAATAAACTTTTAAAAAGCGTAGTGGTTAGCACGATCGCCTCACAGCAAGAAGGTCCTGGGTTTTATTCTTGGGACTTCTTCATAGGAGTGAGTGTAAGTGTGTGTCCTGCCATGGACTGGCCTCCTGTCCAGGATGTACCCTTGCCTTTTGTCCTGTGTGCTCTGGCATAGGCTCCACTAGACCCACGTGACCCCAGGCTCCACTAGACCCACGAGAGTAAAAAGCGGGTATAAAAGATGAATGAATGAATAAATGATAAAACATGATTTGAAGGCAGTTTTTATTACATTTCGCACCGTAAGGCTGTGTGTGTTTTTTATTATTATATACAATTAATTATATATTATTATAATTATATATATGGCGGCGCAGTGGCGCAGTGGTTAGCACCGTCGCCTCACAACAAGAAGGTCCTGG
>JAOTQW010091867.1:0-10830 GCA_026260075.1 Sisor rabdophorus | reverse complement strand
AAGGGGTGGCCTAGTGGTTAAGGTGTTGGACTGCTACCAGAAAGACCAGGGTTCGGTTCCCAGCACCACCAAGTCACCACTGTGGGCTTGTGAGCAAGGCCCTTAACCCTCAATTGCTCACTTGTAAGTCGCTCTGGATAAGAGAGTCTGCCAAATGCTGCAAATGTAGAAGATAAATAAATGTTTAGAACATTTTTAATGTAGTGAAACGGGGTTTTGCCTGAAATTGTGTACATGATATAACTAGAAAGTAGACAGAGACAAACCATGAACCTTCCGTTGATACAAAAAAAATAGCTGTATAGTAAATAGGGTTAGGGTTGAAGATAGGGATAAGAGATGTGTGTGTGTTTAGTGTAAAATGTGCTTTGTCAGGGACATTGTTATATCTTAAGTTGAAAAGCAAGAATCTGCAGGCAAGAATAACACTAGTCTTACAACACTACAGTCATAAAGCTAATCGATCATGCTTTAAATAGATTCAGTTCACATCTTAAAGGCAGCTTTATTTTTTATTCTTTAAGAGAATAATGGTTTTTGGTCACACAAAGAAAACAATTAGAAAAGCTGAGCCAAGCAAGGAATATTAGTGATTATATGCATTATGAGAAATTTTGGATATGTAATTGAGGTACAGGAACTCTGTGGGTCCTTCATCGGTGTAATGCAGTTTCTGAAACTTTTTTTCATGTCTTTGCTGGCTAAAAACATATACGAATACACAGTAGTAGTGGTGTTATTAGCTTAGTTGAATGACCTATTGAAATAATCAATTAATTAAATCAACATTATGCTTGTATCTCTTTATGTATTCCAGTAAGGGTTTAAGGGATAAGCACAGACTTCGAAGGAAACTAAGTTTGAGGAGGTACAAATGCTATTCATCGTGCTCTGCTAACTTTTGTAATGCAAGACTAATTATTCAGTGCATGGATTTTTAAAAATGTAAGAAGAGGTGGAAAAATCTAAGAAGAATGGTCTGGATTTGTTCTTTAAATGTAATAAGGCTGCATTTGTGCTGCAAATCATGATGTCAATTTGTGACTATTTCTAATTTTTTTTTTAATACCTGCTAATATATAAATGATTATTCAGTATTTTGGCTTTCACGCCATATTTTTTACATTGTTTTATATTCATGTTGGTGTCCACCTGAGATGACGTCTAGCTTATCTCAACAGTCCAGGTCTATAATATGCATTTGTTGTTTGATTATACGGATAATAATTCTAATTCTGATGCTTAGCTGCCTAATACCTTGTTTGAGTGTGGTGGTGGGGAAAGCATCAGATAAGTGAACAGCTTAAATGCACAAAACAGCTTATTCACAGTAGGTTGTGTAGCGTGACGACATTCGGAGATGATTAGGGGTCATGTTTTGGGAGCTATACCTATGATATATTTTGAAAAGACCAATAAAATTGGTACAATTGGTTGAGAAAAATTTGCATATTCGGTTAATCCTTAGGTAAACAAGGGCTACAAAACAAAAAAAAATTTCATTAAATCTGCATTTGCATTTATACGTTTTTATCAAATCTAAGAATCTCCTATCTAAGTTTGAGTGAAATTACAGCTGAGGAAATTGTATTTTGTTAAATAATAATAATTCTTGAACTTTCTTCTAGTTTTCTTTGCATTATGGATCAGCATTAGTTATGTGCAATAGCCTTGAGGTTAATTCTAAAGCAAGTTTATTGTAGTCTAACTACTAAGGCAAAGTCACTGTACTAAAGTCGATGTCCAGCAGCCGCTGTTGTAAACACAGATGAAAGCAAACTTGCTTGCAAATTAAAGTTTGCCTTTTACACTAATGCAATGCATGTTACTTCATGTCTATACGGGTACTATAATCATTTCTTTAATCATTTTATTGCTCTGACTATAAGGATATAATTATTTAATCCCAAGCATAATTTCACAGGCTTTTCAAACATTAACATGTTTTCATTTAATTAAACCTAAATACTTATCGCGAGTTTTGGCATGCTAACATTGGCAGTTGCCAAAAAATTGGAGCCTGTGGAAGTCTTACAATTAAACTTGTAATGACCATTTCTAAAGGCGGAGGACCTTTCTGTGCAGAGTTTGCATGTTTTGATTGCTTTGGTTTACTCTGGGTATTAAATTTTTCTCCCACAGTCCAAAAACATGTACATCAGGTTGATTGGTGATCCTAAATTGTCTATAGGAGTGAGAGTAAGTGTGTGGGGTTGTTCGTCTATGCGAGTGGCCCTGTGATGGACTGTCCAGTGTGTGTACCCCTGCCTTTTACCCTCTGTACATTGGGTTGGGCTCCAGCAGACCCGTCTCACCACAAGACAAATGAATGAAATACATTAACATGTTAAAACGTACAGAATTCTCTTGTTTAGGTTATAGCTAAGCACACACAGGTGCCACTAAAGAAAAGGGGTGTGTGTGTGTGTGAGGGGAAAGGGTGAGGTTATGGAATGATTGAACTTGCATCTTTGGCAAAAATTTAAATGGCTCCTGGCAGTTTAAATATACTAATAAACTGTGTACTAATATCGCTTCATCCTGTGTCTCTCAGTCAGAAGCTAAGCTTTAAAGATCGCGTGAGGATGGCCAGTCCTCGTGGCCAGAGCATCAAGAGCCGTCAGACATCTATCACAGACCGGCGTTCCCCTGGTGCTGAGATCAATGCTGACAGCTCCAGTCCAGTAAAAGTGCAGAAGAGCTGGAGCTTTAATGACCGTACTCGCTTTAGACCCTCTCTTCGTCTCAAAAGCCAGTCCCGCTCAACCACCGATGGTGAGACCTCTTACTTAGAACATTATACAGCAAAATTTTAACCTTTTTTTTTTCAAATACACAGCCATTTCATTCTGCTAATGGAATATCTTGAATCAGTCCTTTTTTTATGTTATCACCATAACTTAGACATAACTTTTAGTGTTGTACTTAGAGTTTTCTTCGTGATAGGATAACCTCAAAGAGAATTTTATTGGTTAAAGCAAAAGATATTTTAATATTGCAATTTTATTTTGAAGACTTTGAGTTTTTTAATCTTTTAAAAAGATTAAATTGTCCTTTTTTTAAAAAAAATAAATTGTCCTTAGTCAGTCAGTAAAAGCAGATGTAACAACAACTATTTGCTGGCCTCTCATAAGAAAAAAAAAATCTATTTACTGAATACTTTTCTATTATTAAGTGGCAGAAATGAGCTGTCAAGCTGTTTATTGTTATTTTGTCAGTAAAAAGCAGCTGCAGTACACAGTGAAGTAAAACGTTTCTCCAGGTTCATGTTGCTACTCAAAACACAGAACTATACAACAAAACAACATTAAATAAAAGAGGTTAAACAAAATATATTATTAGTTACATAATTAAGTTATGTATGTCGAACCCAGGACCTTCTTGCTGTGAGGCAACGGTGCTAACCACTGCATCACCGCGCCGCCCATGGAAAAATTAAAGTTAAGTAAATTAAGTAAAGTTTAGAAATAATTTCAAAAGGCCATAAAAAGTCCACTTGCTAAGAGCTAAAAGCACAAACCATTCATTAAACGTTCTTTAAATATACAATGTGCAATTATTGATAAATTCATTAATTTATTCATCTTCTAACCCACTTATTCACAAATTCGGGGGCACAGGAGTCTGCTGGAGCCTATCCCAAGGCACATAGGGCAAAAGGCAGAGTCACCAGGCTATCGCAGGGCCACACGTAGATGAACAACCATACATACTCCTATGGTCAATTTAGAGTCATCAATCAACCTAATGTACATGTGTTTGGACTGTGGGAGGAATTTAGAGAACCTAGAGAAAACTCATGCAAGAGTGGGGAAAACATGCAAACTCCGCACAGAAACACACCTTGCCCGGGAATCGAATGCGTGACCTGTTTGCTGTGAGGCAACCATGCTAACACTACGTCACTGCGCCGTCCCTGATAAATTCTATTTTTGTTTTTTAAATTGTGGTAATAGTTTTCAAATTAAAATAGCACACATACAATTCAGTGCTTATAAATTAAGAAAATGGCTTTTCATAAATAAAAAAATAAATGTTGGCAAAAAAATGTCATGATTTTATCATATTCACTGCACTGACAAACTCAGACAGCATGCAATCTTGATTTTTTATTTTATTTTTACATTTTATACTGACTTGTATTGACTTATATTATGTAAGTCATGGCCTGTAACATGTTATGGCCCATGAAAATGAGTAATGCATTATTTTTAAATAATTAAAGATGCAATAATTTGATAAAATTAAAACATATACATAGACAAACCACACCACATAACCTAATATTTTCTAGAGCTAATGGACAGATGGTTCTCAGATCAAGACAGGACAGCAAAAATCTTAGAAATCGCCTACTAAATTTCTGTTCATCTATTTAGTATCCCTCTCTCTTCTACCTTAACCCATGTCCTCTGTGGGCTGATGATGCAAATCCTGCCTCGCTTTGGCGGCTGTGGAATTTCACTAATTTTGTCAGACAAACAACACTGTAGCTGTGTGCCTCCACTTTACACACTTAAACACATAAAACCATGTTTATACTCACATAGTCGCACACGTTTTCAAGTCTGCATTCACTTTTAGCGTTCAAGCGTTTTTAAAAGTCAGCTTTATATATCTGCTAAAATTTTCAAATAGGGTTAGCAACTACAGGAGCCAGTGTTTGTATCAAAAATAGTCCAGGATCAAAATTTCTGAAGCTGATGGTACTAATTAGACATGAACATTCGCATATTCCACACTACCATCATCCTTTAAAATGTGCGTATACTAGATTACCACAACCAAATAGAAAAAAGGTAAAATTGTATATTTTGTATCAAGTTTATTTTCAAAATCCTATTAACTGCTAAGTCTTAAATATCTTGTGTTTCAGTCTCGGGTTGTCTTCGGTGTATTATTTTCTTTTATTTAATTAATTTTATTCCCTTTCCTCTTTAGTATCTCTTTTGTTATGAAGGCTTTTATAGTCTAATCGACACTCAACTTTTCCTTCTTTATTTGAATGTAGCAGTAAAAGGACCTTACTGACAGTAATGACTAAGTGCAAGATTAACTGTACTGACAGCAGGAACATTCTCGTGCGTGTGTGTGTGTGTGTGTGTGTGTGTGTGTATGTGTGTGTGTGTCGGAGCAGGTGAAGCTAATATGGTACTGGAGGAAAGCGTGGATGAAAAAGGCTGCCACTGTGAAATCTCTGCTGAAGACTTGTTACCTTCAGTGAAGAGTGTCATCCGAGCAGTTCGGTAATGATCATGCATAGATCACTAGTAGAGACCTTATAAACATGTAAACAAGTGTATTAGAGCTTAGGATTCACACTTACAACCTTCTGGTTACTCGCAACTACTAAACTGCTTTTACTCATACCTCCATGTTTGCTAATTAGATTAAAGTGTAGATTCAGGCATACTTGAAAACCACAAAAGCAATCATACTTTTACACTTATATTTGCATACTTGATTACTATTAAATTGCAAATTAGCTTGCTAGCAAACAGGTCCCTACTTTAATGCTCCTTTACTACCATATTTGAATGTCATACTAGCTATACTGCACAAAAGCATGCATTCTTGCATACTTTCCTAGCCTGCATACGTTAAGACTTTTAAACCGGGTAATTGTACTTGCTACATTCTGGCTTACTAAAACATGACGTTTACTTAGTGTAATTGTGTTTTTATAGCCTTGACCTGAACTAATATTAAGGGGCTCTGGGCTCAAAGGTTTTTTTAGGGTATCAAATTTTTGTTTCTATGGTTTCCTATTTAGTTCTGACAAAAATAAACCTTTTTATTTATTACTGCCCCCAAGTGTTTTAAACATCAAACTGCTACAGTGACAGTTTGTTCTCTATTGACAATTTTCAGCTTAATTTTTTCAGCTATTATAATTTTTTGCATTCATTTTCAATTAAAATTACATTCTTCTGATTTAATATAATATAGAAATATATAATATGTATTCTTGCTCTTTTTATACGCTGCTTGTGTGCTTGTTTGTATGTTATCGTATGAACTGTTTTAACAGTGTATATTTATTATATGCAGAATCATGAAGTTTCTTGTTGCAAAGAAAAAGTTTAAGGAGACACTGCGTCCGTATGATGTCAAGGACGTGATTGAGCAATATTCAGCAGGACACCTGGATATGTTGTGCCGGATTAAAAGCTTACAGACAAGGTGAGTCATGCTTCTGAAATGATATGCACACACAAACACACACACACACACACACACACACACACACAAACGGCTACCTATGGACTCTCCATAGGTGTAATGGTTTTTCTACTGTTTAAGCTGTATTTTCAGTAGTGTGTGTGTGTCTGTGTGTGTGTGTGTCTCGGTTCAGGAGTTGCCGATTGAGGGCCTAAATGCCCGGCTCCATCTAATTCTCTCTGTGTTTGCTTTCAGGGTGGCAAAAGCACTTCTCTGGCTGCACCAGAAAAAAAATATGATAATAAACTTGATATATTATTTGATATGGAATAAAACCCTTTCACCAAACTTGCCTACTAGCATACACGACCACTATTTGAATATTGGAAAAGCACAATACACTACGTAATTCTGAACAGTATTTAAGTAAACAAGCATAATGAAATACATACTTATTAAAGTATTTAATTATGTCACTATATGTCTCAGGGTGGATCAGATTTTGGGGAGAGGGCAGATTCCTGTAGATAAAAAGCTGAGAGAGAAGATGGGGTCTGATGGAGATCTTCTTGAGGACGTTAGCATGTTGGGGAGGGTGTGTAAAGTCGAGAGACAGGTGAGTGACACATGATTGTTTGCGTTAAGATTTATGTGCACAGGAAGAAAGGAGTTTTGCACATCATCTGACTTCACACTAGCTTAGCTAACTTCTCTTAGTCAGTGACCCCTGGGGGCCTTCCAAGTTTGGAAACCACTGTTCTAAACAAAAATGGTTCTGGAAATAAAAAATGTCTGCTGCAAATAGTGCTTTAGGACTCTAGGACTAAAGTGTTTCTATGTCTACTGTTCAGGTCCAATCTATTGAATCCAAGTTGGACTCATTGCTGGACATCTACCAACAGGTTCTGCAGAAAGGCACATCTTCAGCTCTCAGCCTCTCCTCCTTGCCCCTATTTGGGCTCGCCCAATCAACAAACTACCCAAGTCCGGTTTTTGCCAAGGATCTTATTTCTCCTTCACAATTCACCCAAGTGAGTAACTCCAATGTCCCCCAGGGTTTTCATCTCATTCTGGCTCCCAATGAGTTCAACTTTAACTTGAATAACTTATCAGGGTCTCCTTCTATTGACGACAAGATGAGTTCTGCCTCGCCATTTAGTCCATCTCCACTTCATCCTCTTGCCACACCCACTGCAGATTTCCCACCTGTTTTTATGCCGAACAGTATTTACCCTGGTGGGGTTCATTTTCCCAAATTAGCTAGCCCTCCTCCACCACCTTTATCATCTGCCAGGATTCAGTTGTCACCTCAGTCAAACCAATCCCAGTCCAGTTTTTCTGATAACTTCCCACCCTCATATTGCAATAGATCCCAGCAGGACCTGCCCCCAAGTACTAAAAATCAGCCCAGTGCCAAAGAGAATGCTTCCTGGAGGAGACATGTGAGCTCAGAGATAGGAATGGAGATAAATCCTCTGGTGGAGTTCTCATCCTCCTTAGGGCCAGATAGAGGGGACAAGGATGTTTCTGCAGGAAGGTCTTTTTCTGTCCAAGAACTCATCGGGATTCCTGAGGTTAGCAGGCACCACAGCAACTTGGCCAACAGCAGCCAGGACTCTTTGGCCTCAGAGAGTGAGATAGGTGGAAGTGGCTGGACTGAAGCGGATCTTTTTATTGCTGATGGAGACCTGGAGAACTCTGTCCAGTCTCTGCCCCCAGGATTTGGGTGCTTGGCACATCCTACAGGAAATTCAAGTTTATCCTCTGAACTTTTAAGGACATCAACAACAGCTAGGGATAGTCTTGACATGGTACCCAAGTTGGGTGGTACAAAGCCTTTTATTTTGCCACATGTTCGACTAAAACAATAATTTACTGACTTTATAAACTCATATTCTACTTTGCCATGAAGCTTTGTCAAAAAGCCTGGTCTTATTTTTAGGTAATTGGTTTAGAAACTGTTAATGTATGGGTAATAATAAGTTTAGGGTATTGTTATAGTGTACAAATTTAAATCTAAAAAATGTCAGTTTTAGTCTTCAGTAATTTTCATGAATTATTTGTAATTACTGATTGGTTTAAGGAGAGAAACATGTTTTATACAGGGAAACATTGATAAGGTCTTTTTATTGCATGCAGCGTTCTTCTTTTTTAATATATTTGGCTTGGCCTAAGGAACGAATATGAAAATATGATAACACGAAAAAGGTGCTTTCTTACACATTATTCATTTTCTTAGTACGGATCCGATTGAAATAGACATTTTTTTCACCTATCTTCCATTTCTCATGTCATAAAACCCTTGCATGTATAAACAGGAATGATAAAAAGTACTTTTTTATATAAATGGTTTATTAAATATATACTTGTTTTAAATCAGGGTAAATTATGTTTGTCAGTCGATTCAGTCATTGGCTGTTTTGCTATACACCTAAGTGCAAAAGCATTGCTAAAAGTGCCAAGAATAAGTTGTAGGTACTGTATATGCTTTGATAACATTACACCAACAAGAACTGATATTAAAATAGAAATTAAGCTAATGTGGGCAGCACGGTGGCTTAGTGTTTGGCACTATTTGCCTTACAGCAAAAAAGCCAGGGCTACCGGGCAGGGGCCTTTTTATGTGGAGTGTTCATGGATTTACTCCATGTACTCCGGTTCCCTCCCACAGTCCAAAGTGTGTGTGTTTGTGTGTGTGTGTGTTAAGAAAGGATAGAAGATGAATTAATTAATGAATTAGTGTTTAAATATAACTTAAATGATGACAAAAACTGATGTTTGATGCTTTTAGCAGCAGACGGAACAGGGTCTCTGGTCTTAAGTTGGGATACAGCAAAATGCCAAGACATAAAGGTTTTAAAGTAGGGCAGGTTTGCCTTGCCAATTCAAATAGGTAAAACTGTACTGTGAAGCCACCTTTAAGAAATAAAAGCCTAGTGTTAATGAGAAGCAGGAACTAAATAATGAGTGTGTATAACAACACTTTTTAAAGGCAATGCACATATATGTCAGGTCATATTTTGTGCTTTAACAGTATTAAATCATTTTACCTTTAGTTGTTTCGGTACTCCTGCTTATTTCTTATAAGAAATTCAAGATCTTCTCCTTATGATGAGAACATAATGATAATTCTGTTAAAGAAATATAAACAGCTGAACCAAATTTCAGTATTTTTTTTTAGATTTAAGAAGACCTGGTATATAGTATTTGTCGAGTAGTATTTTACTTTATTTTCCTTTAAAAATTACATTGTACATCAAATGTTTATTTATATTGTAAAGCATTTCATTCTTAAGACTATAATATGTCAAAAACACTGTAAATTTAATAACTCAACCAAATATTGAGTACAGCATAAAATTTGAGAATCTCTTATTTTATTGCCTTCTGTTTAATTGTCAGATAAAAATGTATTCTATTATAGGTTTTTACCGATTTCTCAATGCACACTGACTTTTGTTATAATTGTTAACTCATTTTAGTGTTATTGTGCCCTGTACCTCATATTATTTTTATAAGCTTCTAATGATTAGTTATAATATGTATATTATTAGCTGTAGAATTGACTTGGATTGTGACCCTGTCTGGGCAGCATGGTCTATGTGTGGCCCTGCAATTGAATGGTGACCTGTCCATGGTGTACTTCGGCTTCTGTTTACAGCAATGTGGATGGGTAGATGGCTAGCCGTAATTCCTACTGATAAGTATATCATTATGAGGCACAAGGCTACTAATTCACCTGACAATAACTTATCTCTACGGATTCACAACATCCTAGACTTTTCATTGTACTTGTAAATGCATACACCAATAGCTGTTAGGTATGAGTGTATGCAGTTGGGCGGCGCGTGGTGTAGTGGTTAGCACGGGCGCCTCACAACAACGTTCCTCATGCATCACAACAACATGCATCTTAGGTTGATTGATAATTCTAAAATTGCCCATAGGAGTTAGTGTGAGTGGGTGTGGTTGTGTGTGTGGCCCTGCGATAGAATGGCGACCTGTCCAGGGTATACCCCCCTACCATTTGCCCTATGTGTGCTAAGATAGGCTTCAGCAGACCCCCCGTTACTTTGGGAATAAGTGGGTATGGGAGATTAATGAATGAATGTATGCAGTTGAATTAAGGGTCTAACATGTTAAACAAAGAAGCTGATTGTTTTTAAATTCTTTTGAACTGCTAGAAAAAATGATTAAACTGTTATACATTGAAAGTCATGAAATTTAGCTTTAAACATGCAGATTTCAGTCATTAGCCTGACATAGTAGCATTAGAAATGGAGTGTTTAGCTATATTAATGTAAAAAAGTAAATATAGGAAAATAAGTCAAAAGTGTTTTCCTTGTTTATCTGTAAAATAATATCTTCCAGGGCAGCACACTGTTGCCTCACAGCAAGAAGGTTTGATTCCCAGGAATGGTTCTTTGTTTGTGGAGTTCTTTCTGTGCTTGTGTGGGTTTACTTTGGGTACTTTAGTTTCCTCTTCATGTATGTTAGGTTGATTAGCTAAATTGGATCAATAGGGAATAGGTGGGTATGGAATTATAAATGAATGGATGCAACATTTCATTTCATTCATTTCATATTCTGTACCCGCTTATTCCCGCACATTGGGCAGGGGTTACACCCTGGACAGATCGCCAGTCCATCGCAGGGCCACACACACAC